>CM051234.1:457734334-457935334 GCA_027917425.1 Gastrophryne carolinensis
AGAGGTGCCTAATACAATAGACGAGCTGGGGGCAGGAGCAGGAGGAAAGGAAGCAGAGTCTGTAGTTGATGCGGGGTCACAACAAAAAAATCAATCCAAAGGGGTTAAGAAAAATCTGGGTAAAACACATTGTGGGATCTGTTCTCCCTCAACACTGAAGCCAGGGGAAGCTGCTGTGGGGGAAAGAAACTGAGAATATGTTTTTGTTATTGTCTCCAAATGGATTCTGCAAATGTTATAGGGTAATTCCCCTTTTAATTACATAGTTTATTGTGTGGCAAAATGATGTCTTCAATGTGCTGAACTTATCTGTTATTTTTTAAATTTTAATATTTGTTTGCAAATAGTATTGAAATTCGATATAAATATGTCAAATAGCAAGAGGACAGGTTAATTATGACAGGTCTCTAATAAATTATTCCATGTTTACAGTGAAGAACTCAGATGGCCTATCCCCTGTTTCTCAATCTGCGGTACATGTACATGGGAGTGTTCAGGGGCACACCAACAGGGGTGTTCAGGGGCACACCAACAGGGGGTGTCTGTCTGGCCTGGTATATTATTTTTTATATAAGCGATTCCATCCTCCTTCACTGGATGAAGATGGTGTTGCTGGGTGCAGCAGAGTCGCAATTCAGATAGACATTAGTGGTATAACAGGAACTGGTTTTACTGGAACATGACTGCAGTAAGAGAATATCACCTTACATGGTGCATAAACACAGACAGGAAAAAGAAGTATCAGTCATAGAGAAGTACAACACAGCAGAAAATGTACAATAGAGACTAAAGATAAGCATTGGTAACAGTGCAATCTACTATCATAAATGTAGACAAGCTTTAAGCAGTTGCACAGTTACTCCAACACACAGTGGGTCCACCAATATGGCTTTAAATTCCCTAACACTCCTACTCCATTCATTGCAATAAAGGAGTAATCCCAAAGCGTGTCAAGCACACCTGGCTTCAGCACGTCCCCTCAATTGCAATACATGTAGTAGGAGTAAGTAAAATACATGTAGAGGGATATGGGCATGGAATCCTTGTATGCCCCAATGATGCAGGACACAATTTAACCATGCCAGTGAAGGATGTGCTTTATGTTCCTGATCTTGAAGAAGGACTCTTATCTGTGAAGCGTCTGAAAGCCAAGAGGAATCTGACAAAGGATCTGACAGTATCCCCTTGTGCAGTTACTGTTAAGTGTGATTGTTGTGGTGATGTATGTGGTGCCTTAAACCCGCCTACACCTAGAGGCAACAGGTACATAGTGACTTTCATAGATGACTATTCAATATGCAATCACTTACATAATACAACACAAAATTGATGTTTATGACAAATTACAGGACTATGTAGTCAAGTAGCACATTTTAGAAGAAACCTCTCATACTTCGAAGTGACAATGGAGGGAAATTCAAAGGACACAAAGTACAAGAGTACTTAATGCAGAATAGAATAGAGCATCAAAAGACAGTCCCATACACACCAGAGAAAAATGGGGTAGCTGAAAGAAAGAAAATAACTTTGACTGAAATGATCAGATGTATGCTGACAGTCTCTGGACTACCACAAAATGATTGGGGTGAGGCAGCAACGACAGCCACGTATTTGCAAAACAGACTTTTCTAGAATAGTGGTGAAAACTCCATATGAACTGTGGCACAATCAGAATCAGAGTGTAAAACACCTAGGAGTTTTTGGATGCCAAGCTTTCAACTACATTCCAGAGAAAAAATGCTCCAAACTCCAAAACAGTGCATTTGAAGTAATCTTTGTTGGATACAGTGACACTGTTAAGGGTTACAGAATCCTAAATCCCAAAACAGACAAGGTTACCATTAGTAACAGCATAGAGAGAGCTGAGAGACAATGTGATGACAACTGAGGAAATAAGAACAGAAGAGAAAACTGATGCTGATCAGCTATCATCTGTAACTTCTGAACAAACAGTGAGCGCAGAACCTACCAGTACTGAAGAGCAGACACAAGACACAAGACAACAAGCTGAGACACAGAACCAAGACGCTCAACAAGAGAAAACAGAGGTAAACCACTTGTACGTCTTTCATACAAAGCAAGCACTGCCAGTACCAATGAACCTGCAAATTGGAAAGACTTTCAGAAGGGGAAGCCAGTAAATGAATAAATGCTGCAAAGGTATTGATACAAGCAATGCATAACCCTAAAACATGGACGCTTACAGAACTACCATCTGGAAGGAAAGCCATCGGTTGTAAATGGACTTTTAAGGTGAAGTACAATGCAGATGGTACAGTGGAGTGATACAAAGCAAAACTCAAATGCCAAAGGATATTCTCAAAAAGATGGAGAGAACCATGATGAGACTCTTGCTCCAGTAGTTAAACATGCTACAATAAGGACACTGCTGACAGTAGCCACCACAAGAGAAATGCACGAGAAACACTTACACATGAGGACTATTAGAAAAGAGAAGCCGGCCCTTGATTATACACAAAGAAATTGGCAAACAGATGGATCTATGTGCTCATTTATGTGGAAGATATCCTGGTTTGTTTTGAGCAAGGAGAGGATGAAGAAGAAATACTGCAAACCCTGAATCAGCACTTTGAGACCAAAGATTTTGGAAACATAAATAAAAAATACCCTCGGCTTTCAGATTGAGAGAGACGAAGATGGCAATTTCTTCTGAACCAAAAGTACAAAATACAAGAAATAATTGAATCATTTGAAATTGAAGATGCCAAACCAGTAAAATCTTCTATGGAAACCAACTAACTAAAGGAGATTAACAGCCAAGATAAGCCACTACCAACGAACACTCAGTACAGGAAAGCAATAGGGAAATTGCTGTACTATACCACCGTTACAAGGCCTGACATTGCAGCAGCTATTGGAATCCTATGCAGAAAAGTTTCAATGCAAAGTCAGATGGGCTGTAATGCTGTAAAGCTGAGACAGCAGTGACAAAAAATACAATTCTGTGATTACTCACCTGTAGAATTGGTATTATACCTATACAGCATGTCCTGTTCCAGAATATTCCTTACCCATGGGTAATACATCCACAAGATGGTGCTGGACTGCAGAAAAACAGCTTGTGGCCTCTCCCGGCCCTATATAAGTCAGGGACCTCCCACAAAATCCCCAGAATGGACAAGCAGTTAACAAAAGGCAGGGAGAACAAAACCAGGATTCAACAATGAACATATGAACAATCACCATACAGAGGTAACTAAGAATAATAATAACAAGTGTGGGGTGGAACAGGACGTGCTGTATACATATAATACCAATTCTACAGGTGAGTAATAACAGAATTGTATTATTCTAAGTAAACAGCGCGTCTTGTTCCAGAATATTCCTTACCCATGGGACATCCAATAGCAGTGTCCGTAAGGTAGGATGGGATCCCCAAAAGGTAACAGCGGGCAGTTTAAACCACTGCCGCCTGCAGAACTTTGCGACCAAAAGCAGCATCAGCTGAGGCCTTAACATCAACCTTGTAAAACTTAGAAAAGGTATGAACAGAAGACCAAGTAGCGGCCTTGCAAACTTGTTCAACAGAAGCTTAGTGCTGAAAGGCCCAAGAGGCACCAATAGCACGAGCAGAATGAGCAGTAAGGCTAAAGAAATGGGGGAACCCACCCTCCCCCAAAAGCAAGTACCGGCTAAGAGTGGCACTACTCATAAGTATACAAAATTATGAAAAGTTTATTGTTCTAAATGGTTAGACAGTTATGACATACTAACACAATTTACATGAACACAATAGACATAACATACAAATATAAAAACACCAGGGGGCACCAGGGGTCTGCCAAATTAATCAAATGACCCTAAAAATCCATCCTGAAACAAAGACACCTAATGATCTATCTTAAATATGTGCAAATCTGCAATCAGTTGTGCAATTGTGCCATATATCAACACTATTTACAAAAGGAAATATCAAAAATCACTCAAAAAAATCACAGGAGGACTAACCAGGGTGTGCAGGGGAAATAGACAGTTATTCAAACATATGATAACACAAAGAAAAAGTAACAGTGCATTTATACAGACCAACCGGGGTACCCCTGTGTGGCGTTTTATCCTTACAGGGGTACCCCGGTTGGTCTGTATAAATGCACTGTTACTTTTTCTTTGTGTTATCATATGTTTAAATAACTGTCTATTTCCCCTGCACACCCTGGTTAGTCCTCCTGTGATTTTTTTGAGTGATTTTTGATATTTCCTTTTGTAAATAGTGTTGATATATGGCACAATTGCACAACTGATTGTAGATTTGCACATATTTAAGATAGATCATTAGGTGTCTTTGTTTCAGGATGGATTTTTAGGGTCATTTGATTAATTTGGCAGACCCCTGGTGCCCCCTGGTGTTTTTATATTTGTATGTTATGTCTATTGTGTTCATGTAAATTGTGTTAGTATGTCATAACTGTCTAACCATTTAGAACAATAAACTTTTCATAATTTTGTATACTTATGAGTAGTGCCACTCACTCTTAGCCCGGTATTTGCTTTTGGGGGAGGGTGGGTTCCCCAATTTCTTTAGCCTAGGTTCTTACATTGCTGTCCTGGGTTGAGTGTGCACACAGACATTGATGTGATTATAGGAGTTAGTGGCCTTTAGGCGAGTGCTGCCCAGCTAGCTTAGTCTAATTTTGTCAGAATGAGCAGTAAGGCGGAAGGGAGGCTCCTTCCCCTTAGCAGAATAGGCCTGAATCACAGCCTGGCGAATCCACTTGCTGATAGTTGACTTAGCTGGAGCCAGAACCTTCCTAGGCCCAGATGGAAGCACAAATAGAGCATCAGTCTTCCTGAAAGATTCAGTAACCACCAAATAGAACTTCAGAGTCCTGACCACATCCAGATAGTGTAAAACCCATTCCTTAGGGTTACTAGGATTAGAGCATAGAGAAGGCAAAACAATGTCCTGATTGAGATGAAAGGCAGACACAACCTTAGGCAGAAAATCTGTCTTAAAACGAAACACCACCTTGTCCTGGTGTCTCTCAAAGTAAGGGGGTTTGATGGAAAGTGCCGCCAACTCGGAAACACGCCTAACAGAAGTGATAGCCACCAAAAAGGCTACTTTAAGAGTCAAAATGGACAAAGGGGCCTCACGCAAAGGCTCAAAGGGAGACCTCTGCTAGGCAGATAAGACCAAGTTCAAGTTCCATACTGGTAACATAGGCTTACGTGGAGGACGCACGTGAGAAACCCCTTGGAAGAAAGTCTTGACCATACAATGGTGAGCAAAGGATCTTTGGAAGAAAATGTCCAGAGCAGAAACATGACCTTTGAGGGTACTAGGCTGAAGACCCAAATCCAAACCATGTTGCAGGAATTCCAGAATCCTAGGGACAGAAAACACCCTACAGGGAAGCGACTAAGATTCACACCAGTCAATGTAAGCATGCCAGACCCTATAGTAGATGGATGATGAGGACTTCTTCCTAGCCTGAATCATGGTATTAACAACAAAGGCAGGCAGCCTCTTCTCCATCAAGATGGAGGTTTCAGCAGCCAGGCTGTCAAAGCCAGCGTTTGTAAATTGGGATGGCGTAGCTGCCCCTGAGTGAGCAGGTCTGGGTAGAACATACTGATCTACTGCCAACTGCACGACGTCTGCAAACCACACCCTTCTTGGCCAACGGGGGGGGGCACCAGAATGGTTGGCACCCCTTCCTGAGCAATCTTGCGTAGCACCTTGCCCAACAGAGGAAAAGGAGGGAACACATAGAGAAGCTGAAAGCTCTTCCAAGACATTGCTAGTGCATCCATGGCCAAGGCCAGAGGGTCCTGGGACAAAGAGACAAAGACTGTAAGCTTGTGACTATGACGGGACGCAAACAGATCCACATCTGGCTGACCCCAGCGGTGGCACAGGGAGCGAAACACCCTGCTGCTGAGGGACCATTCTCCCAGACGAGAGGTCCCCCTGATGAGGGAGTCTGCCTCCAGATTCTCCACCCCTGGGATGTACACAGCTGAAATGCAGGGAACATTCTCCTCCGCCCAAGACAGTATCAAGGACACTTCCTTGACGGCCCTCTTGCTCCGGGTCCCTCCCTGATGATTGACGTAGGTAATCGCCGTCTGGTTGTCCGAGCGGACCTGAACCGCCCGCCCCCGAAGGTGTGGAGTCAATTGGGCGAGAACCAACCTTATCGCCCTCAATTCCAGAATGTTGATAGGGGTGTGGGCCTCCTGAGGGCCCCACTGACCCTGGAATTTCAGGGATTTCCAGAAGCCCCCCCAACCTGTCAGACTGGCATCTGTGGTGACTGTCTCCCAGCACGGGGCCAGAAAGGATCTGCCCACCAACAGGTTTCTTGAGTCCAGCCACCACGAGAGAGACCGTCTGGCCAGAGGGGACAGAACCAACACCTGATCCAGGGACCGATGGTCCCGATCCCAAACTGATAAGAGGTGAAGTTGAAGAGGTCTCATGTGAAACTGAGCGTATGGAGCCGCCTCGAAGCAAGACACCATCAGGCCCACCAGCTGCATCCCCTGCCGGATGGAGGGATGAGGGCAAGACAGAAGGAACCTGGCTTAGGCCTAAAGACTCTCCACCTTCTTCTGAGGCAGAAAAATCTTGACCTGAGAGTCATGCCCAGAAAGGACCTCGCCATTGAGGGTGACAGGAAAGACTTGGAGTGGTTGATCACCCAGCTGAAAGACTCCAGTGTGGACACCACCCGTTGAGTATCCAACTCGGCTTGCTGGAGAGATTGAGAATGGATGAGAATGTCATCTAAGTAAGGAAGGATGCGAATGTTCTGAGATCTCAACAGAGCCAGTACGCCTGCCAGTACCTTGGTGAATACCCTGGGAGCCGAGGTGATACCGAAAGGCAGAGCCACAAATTGATAGTGCTGATCCTCCAGAGCGAACCTGAGGAATCTCTGATGACCTGGAAAGACTGGTACATGAAGGTAAGTGAAAAAATATCTGCCCCTATTACCGGCAGACACCTAAGAGCGACTCCCACTGAGTCCTCTACCTGGGATTACCTTATTTGTCTGTAGACCAGAGTTACCTTCACACTTCGGAATTCCGGAGCCCACACCAAGCGCAAGAAAGACACAAAACAGCTATTCTCGGTGTGAACTGTTTATTACGTCATGATTTTCAGTATATAAAGCATGATAAGGCCTAAGCGGGGAAAAGGTTCTAAAGTGGACATTTGCCTTTTAATTGGAGTAGCTGTATCAACATCTTGCTGTCAGGGGTGTGTGCTGGGGGTGGCTGTACATCACCCCATTGTATGTCATTGTGTGTCATGGGTTTTTCCAGACATTCACCTACCCATGGACATTTTCACAGAAACAGATTGTTATGTTCTTCTGTCTGCACATTCCATTCCCAGAGATAACGGTCACTCCGTTATTCTCACCCTTGGAGTCTTAAAGCAATCCCCTTAAGCATAAGCCAGGCATAAGCCATGCAGTAGCCATTTTGTTACTTTGTACCTACGTATCCTTTCAGTAAGCGTCCTTGATGTTTACAGAGGCCAAGAAGTCCCCTGGACGTAGTGAGTCTCCATGCGAAAGTGTTTGAACCTGACAAATTTGTTGAGGCACTTTAAATCCAGGATAGGTCTGATGGACCCGTCTTTTTTGGGAACGGTGAAAAGATTGGAATAGTAGCCTCTACCCCTTTCCCTCAAAGGCACCTGGCAGATAACCCCCAACTCCAGAAGGTTTTGGACAGCAAGGCACAGACTCTGAGCTGACATGAATCTTGGGGGCGGCCAGGCTGCAAACTCTATCTTGTAACCGGAGGACACTACCTCATGAATCCACCGGTCTGAGACATGAAGCCTCCAGACGTGAGCAAAGAGCCGAAGCCGTCCCCCCACCCGGATGGGTGAGGATGCCCCTTCATGCCTGAGGGGGCTTGGGTGAGGATTTTGGCTTGGGACCCCAGGAGAGGCAAGGACGGCCATGTCCTCTTCCCCTTCCCCAGTGATCTCCGCGGGCCCCAGTAAAGGATCCTCCTCGACCAGGTCTGGAACCACGGAAGGATGGGAGAAGGGCACCCATCCCCCGAAAGGACCGAGACGGCCTCCTACGTTGAGGTAACCTACCGCCCTTGGCAAACAAATCCAAGCGTTCACCAAAAAGACGCAGGCCCTTGAAAGGGAAACCAGTGAGAGCCATCTTAGCAGCATTATCAGCTACCCACTGACGTAGCCAGACAGGTGTATAGCTACCAACAGGGCAGAAGTTCTACCACACATTCTAATGGCATCATCCATAGCAGACAGGACATATGCAACAAATTCATAGCAAAGCAGGAGAGATCTATACTCTTCTCCTCCCGCGTCATCAGAGGCCCCTTCTAAGAGGCTCTTAAGCAAACCCTTAATAGCAATAGCTGTAATGGCAGGGGCACAAACCGGGCGTAGCGCGGTCCCCACACAGGCAAAGGCATGGCCAGTTGGTCCATACACCGGTCCTCACCATCCCTCAGGGTAGTAGTGTCAGGGGAATGCATGACAGATGTATTGGACAGCCCCAAAACGGGCGCGTCCACCTCAGGAGGACATGACCAACGCTTAATCACATCAGCAGGAAAGGGATACCTTTTGTCCCAACTTTTGGGCACTCCTGGCAGCTTGCTAGGCCGCTCCCATTCTTTGAGCACCAGATTATTAAAGTGCGACTGCTCAGGGAATTCCAAACGTGGTTTAACCATATGAAAGAGCTCACCCTGCTGCTGCGGAGCCACTGCAAGAGGGGAGATACAGAGCACCTCAAAAATATGAGCCAAGAGCTTGTCAATGTCATCTGAGGACCATAGATCTTCCACAAAGGGAGACCCTGTACCACCATAAACCCTGGGTTGCTCCTCAGATGATTCTGAATCAGAGAACAATTCCCCCTCCTCCAGGGGGGAATAACCAGTAGTGGCAAAAACTTCCTCAGTTTCTGAAAAATGCCACACTGGCTGGCCGGAGGGGGGACGCATTACAGATTTACTACAAAAAGAAACTGGGTAATCCTTTTTTTTACCTTATTGCTATATAATCGGTTAGTGATGTCTTCATAGTGGTTATTTCTCTTGTATCATTTATAGAAATAAGCAGTATACTGAACATTCTGCCTGTATTAATTGTATCTGTAAGGACTGTACCGGACACCAGTCTGTCTTGAGCTGATAATCCCCAATCTCCACCGCCTCTTCTGCCTATAGACAAGTCCCCGCTTGTAGGAGACGCGGGTTATGCCTCTCCTAACTCGGTTACCCCCAGGACTTATAGGGCGCAAAGATTACCAGCTTAAGGTGGAGACTGATGAACGGCAGGGAGTCCCAAGTGAGGATGCCGGATGGCGGAAGTCCGATTAACAAGCCGAGGTCAGAGCCGGGAGGTCACGGGGCGAGGTATCCAATGGAGGTAACGAAGAGTAGTCAAACAAGCTGAGGTCAAATCCAGAAGGTCACGGTGCGAGGTATCAGAGGGGTCAGGCGGAATCGGGGTCAGGCAGGCAAAAGGTCAGGGCAGGCAGCAAGCGAGAGTGGTCAAAGTTCAAAGCCGAATTATATGGAGAAAGACAATCTGTAACGCTCCCAGAACCCAGAGGCTATAACGGGCACTGGGATAATGAAGGAGTCATAATTTATAGGAATGCTGGCCACTAAGGAAGGGGGGATTTGGAGGGAAAGATAGTGATTGGTGCAAGTACTAAAACGGGAGCGGTCCCAGGAACTGGACGGCCCAGGCCAGACAGGCCGACCAGTCCCTGGGTCCGCTCCCAGGATCAAGCTGGGGATAGGCTAATTTAAACTTGCCCCCGGCGGGCGCGCTGGGGGAAGCGCCGCCGGGAGGCATAAACAGGACGTGCTCGCGCGCGCGCGCGAGCACGTTGAAGATCGGGCGCGCCCCCGCTAGGAGGGGGAAGCGCCACACTGAGAGGGAGCCCGGCGGGACCGCCCAGCCGCGCAGAGCGGGCTGCGGCGCGGCCACCCACACTGCCCAGCGCCGCCGACCCCCGGTCCCCACGACAGCGCCGAGGAGTCGGCACACCCGGGGACCGTCGGGCAGCAGCCAGCCGGGGGCCACCCGACAGTGCGTCGCGGGACCAGGGACGGCGACGAGGTAAGTGCCTAACATTACCCTCCCCCTGAGGAGGGGCCACTGGACCCTCCAAGCTGGGCTTCAGAGGATTCTCCCTGTGGAATCTCTTTATCAAATTCTGCGCATGAACCTCTCTGGCCGGAACCCAAGATCTTTCTTCCGGGCCGTACCCCTTCCAGTCAATTAAATATTGAAGAGAGTTTCGAAAAAAGCGGGAATCTAGGACCCGGGCAATCTCAAACTCCTGATGCCCATCAACTAACACAGGACTAGGAGGACTATTAGGTTCATGGTTTCTTGCAGGTTTAAGAAGTGACACATGAAAGGAATTACAGATTTTCATGGAGGAAGGGAGGTCTAACCGATACGTAACCTGATTGATTTTCTGTATTATGGGGAAGGGGCCGATAAATTTAGGGCCTAACTTAGCGGAGGGTTGGCGTAAGGCCAAATTCTTAGTTGAAAGCCAAACCCAGTCCCCCACATCATAACCAGAATTAGAAGAACGTTTACGATCTGAAAATTTTTTCTGTTGAAGGACAGCCTTGGTCAGATGTTGCTGGATCTTATTCCATAACCCCGGCCATTTGGAAACCCAGTCGTCCAAAGAAGGAACCCTAGAGGGTTGGTCCGATAGGGCTGAGAACTTCAGATCTTTGCCATAAACACAATGGAAGGGAGAAACCCCAGTGGAAGAATGTGAAGCGTTGTTCAGTGCGAATTCAGCAAACGGAAGGAAGAACACCCAATCCGTTTGAGTATCAGCAGTGAAACAACGCAAGTACTGTTCTAAAGATTGGTTTGTTCTTTCGGTTTGCCCATTCGACTGAGGGTGGAATGCAGAGGAAAGAGAGACGGTGAAACCCAGCTTAGTACAGAAAGCCCTCCAAAACCGGGAGACAAATTGGACCCCCCTATCTGAGACAACGTCTTCTGGGATGCCGTGGATTCTAAAAATGTGAGTGATAAAGAGTTGAGCTAAGATTTGAGCTGTGGGAAGCTTTTTTAAAGGGATGAAGTGAGCCATTTTGCTAAAGCGGTCCACTACTACCCAAATAACGGTATATCCCTGGGAAGGAGGAAGATCCGTAATGAAATCCATGGCCAAATGGGTCCACGGACAGGCAGGAATGGGCAGTGGTAGTAGAGGGCCTTCAGGGGAGTGTCTTAAAGACTTACTCCGAGCACACACCTTACAGGCTAGGACAAATTTTTGTGCATCCTTCCTAATGGATGGCCACCAGACTTGGCGGAACAGTAAGGCGACAGTCTTTTTGACCCCCGGATGACCCGCTGTTTTAGTATCATGAAAATGAGACAAAAAGGCAGTGCGGTAAGGAGGGGGCACAAACTGGACCGACTCAGGCTTTTCAGGTGGAGCCTCGGCCTGGAATTGAGCTAGATCAGGGAGTTGAGGTTGGATGGCGGCTACCACCAAGGAGTGGGGCAAAATGGGAACATCCACCCTTTCGGGTGAATTAGAAAAAGAGAAACTCCGAGACAGGGCATCAGCTTTTACGTTTTTGGACCCGGTTTATAGGTAATGGAGAAGTTGAACCGAGAGAAGAACAAGGACCAGCGAGCCTGTCTAGGAGTTAGCCTTTTTGCGGATTGGATGTACTCTAGGTTTTTATGGTCCGTAAAGACAGTAACTGGGTACTGAGCCCCCTCCAGCCAGTGCCTCCATTCCTGAGAGGCCAACTTGATAGCCAACAGTTCTCGGTTACCGATATCATAATTTCTTTCAGCCGCCGAGAATTTCTTAGAAAAAAAGGCACAAGGATGAAGGCGTTCAGGGGACCCACGATATTGAGATAGAACTGCCCCCACAGCAATCTCGGAGGCATCCACCTCCACAAAAAAGGGCAATTGACCGTCCGGATGTACTAACACCGGAGCAGAACTAAAGACTCCTTTCAATTTCTCAAAAGCCTGGACAGCCTGAACCGGCCAAACTGAAGGATACCCCCCTTTCTTGGTAAGATTCGTCAAAGGGGCCACTAAAGAAGAAAAATTTTTAATGAACCTCCTATAAAAATTGGCGAAGCCCAGAAACCTTTGCAGGCCTTTCAGATCCCTGGGCTGCTCCCATTCTAATACTGCTTTCACTTTGGATTGATCCATGGAAAGACCAGTATTAGAAATAATGTAACCAAGAAAAGGAACCTCTGAGACTTCAAATTGGCACTTTTTTAACTTAGCATATAGACAGTTTTCCCTGAGTTTTTGCAAGACCATGCGCACATGTTTGCGATGTTCGTCAAGAGATGAAGAGAAAATCAAAATGTCATCTAAATAGACGACTACAAAACGGCCAAGGTAGTCTCTAAAAATCTCATTTACAAAACTTTGAAAAACTGCGGGGGCATTACATAAACCAAATGGCATTACTAAATACTCATGATGCCTTTCGAGGGTATTGAAGGCCGTTTTCCACTCATCACCCTGCCTAATCCTGATAAGGTTATAGGCGCCCCGGAGATCCAGCTTGGAAAAGACCTGTGCCCCAGCCACCTGCGTAAACAGCCCCTCAATAAGGGGCAGGGGATACTTGTTTTTAATAGTAATATTGTTTAAACCCCGATAGTCAATACACGGACGGAGCCCCCATCCTTCTTCTCAACGAAAAAAAAATCCTGCTCCTGCCGGGGAAGAAGATGCCCGAATAAACCCCTTTTCCAGATTTTCTGCAATATACTCCCGCATAGCATGATTTTCAGCTCGGGTTAAATTGAAAATTCTCCCCCTAGGAGGCATGGTACCAGGAAGGAGCTCAATGGGGCAACCCCAAGGTCTTTGGGGGGGAAGTTTGTCTGCCGCCTTTTCAGAGAAGACGTCAGCGAACTCCAGATATGGAGTGGGAACCTTAGTTAGAGATAATTGCGTGACTCGAACTGGGAGTTCCAAACAGGTCTGAAAGCATTGGTGCCCCCACTTCACAATTTGCCCCGACACCCAGTCAATTTGGGGATTGTGCTTCTGTAGCCAAGGCAATCCCAGAATTAAGGGGGTGTTAGGCATACTCAAAACAAGAAAGCTGATAATTTCAGAATGATTGGCTCCCACTTTAAAGTGGACCAACACCCAGGATTTTGACTATCCTGGGTTTTGGTCCACTTCGGCGGGGCACCCCGATCGGGGGTGCCCCGCTGTGTGAAACCCCCCAGAAACCCCAAAAAACTCACCTCTCAACGCTCCCACGTGAGCGCTGCAGCCAATCCCCGCCAACGTCCAGGCGGGGATCAGGAACGTCCAGGCCGCTTCCGCCGCCGCCGCCTCCCGCGCGTCACTCTCGGCGCGCGCGCGCCCCCGCCGGCCATTCACAGAGGGCCGGCGCGGGCGCGCGCACGTCTGGAGGGGTGCGCGGGAGGCGGCGGCGGCGGAAGCGGCGGCGGATCAGGTAAGGCGTTTTTGGGGTTTCTGGGGGGTTTCACCCCGCGGGACATCCCGATCTCGGATGTCCCGCGGGGTGGGGGGTGATCGGCCCGGGAATCTTATAGATTTCCGGGCCGATCACCCCTGGGTGTTGGTCCACTTTAAATGGTAAAGGTGGGGTTCTAAACTCTGGGCTAACTCAGAGTCAAGGAAGTTCCCTGCTGCTCCGGAGTCTAAGAGGGCCTTCAAATTCAAATATTTTAAATCAACTTTAAGCTGAACCGGGATTAGAACTGACGACGATACATGAGGTGATACCTTACAGCCTAGGAGGGCCCCCTCGAAACCCCCTAGGCTCTGAAGTTTCCCGACGGCTTCTTAGGGCATACTCTGACCATGTGACCAGTTCCGCCACAGTACACAGCCCCTCTGACAAGCGCCGACGTCTTTCAACTTCGGTGAGTTTTGTGGCGCCCAGTTGCATGGGTTCTTCGGATGATTGCACCACTGGGGCCTCAGCTCTCAAAACTGAGTCGGAATGTGACCCTTTCTCTAGGCGTCTTTCCCGAAGACGACGGTCTATGCGGATGGCGAGGTGCATTAACTCGTCTAGAGTCTGGGGTTCCGGGTAATTCACCAAAGTATCCTTAATAGAATCGGCCAATCCAAGCCGGAATTGGCCGCAAAGGGCAGGATTGTTCCAGCGTGAGTCCACTGCCCAGCGCCGGAATTCTGAGCAGTAATCTTCAGCTGGACGGCGTCCCTGGCGAAGGGTACGTAGCTTAGCGTCTGCCGTTGCCCCTTTGTCGGGATCGTCATACAGAACCTCCATCGCGGAAAAGAAATTGTCCACTGAGAGACGAGCAGGATCCTGGGATGGTAGACTGAAAGCCCAGGATTGTGGATCACCTTGAAGGAGAGAGATAATCAGCCCCACTCGCTGCTCCTGTGACCCCGAAGAGACAGGACGAAGCTGAAAATATAATTTGCAAGAGTCCCGAAAATTGGCAAACCTTGCTCTGTCGCCATGACATTTTTCTGGGAGTGGAATTTTGGGTTCCACAGAGGCTGCGGCCGGAGTCCCCTGAGGACTGGGGGTGATAGGAGCTGGACGGTTCTCCTGGGCCGCAACCCGGTGAGCCAGGTGCTCTACAGCCGCCGTTAAGGCTTGCACCTGTTCCAGGATTTGGTCCATTCTTCTGGCCCGTTATACTGTAAGGACTGTACCGGACACCAGTCTGTCTTGAGCTGATAATCCCCAATCTCCACCGCCTCTTCTGCCTATAGACAAGTCCCCGCTTGTAGGAGACGCGGGTTATGCCTCTCCTAACTCGGTTACCCCCAGGACTTATAGGGCGCAAAGATTACCAGCTTAAGGTGGAGACTGATGAACGGCAGGGAGTCCCAAGTGAGGATGCCGGATGGCGGAAGTCCGATTAACAAGCCGAGGTCAGAGCCGGGAGGTCACGGGGCGAGGTATCCAATGGAGGTAACGAAGAGTAGTCAAACTAACCGAGGTCAAATCCAGAAGGTCACGGTGCGAGGTATCAGAGGGGTCAGGCGGAATCGGGGTCAGGCAGGCAAAAGGTCAGGGCAGGCAGCAAGCGAGAGTGGTCAAAGTTCAAAGCCGAATTATATGGAGAAAGACAATCTGTAACGCTCCCAGAACCCAGAGGCTATAACGGGCACTGGGATAATGAAGGAGTCATAATTTATAGGAATGCTGGCCACTAAGGAAGGGGGGATTTGGAGGGAAAGATAGTGATTGGTGCAAGTACTAAAACGGGAGCGGTCCCAGGAACTGGACGGCCCAGGCCAGACAGGCCGACCAGTCCCTGGGTCCGCTCCCAGGATCAAGCTGGGGATAGGCTAATTTAAACTTGCCCCCGGTGGGCGCGCTGGGGGAAGCGCCGCCGGGAGGCATAAACAGGACGCGCGAGCACGTTGAAGATCGGGCGCGCCCCCGCTAGGAGGGGGAAGCGCCACACTGAGAGGGAGCCCGGCGGGACCGCCCAGCCGCGCAGAGCGGGCTGCGGCGCGGCCACCCACACTGCCCAGCGCCGCCGACCCCCGGTCCCCACGACAGCGCCGAGGAGTCGGCACACCCGGGGACCGTCGGGAGGCAGCCAGCCGGGGGCCACCCGACAGCGCGTCGCGGGACCAGGGACGGCGACGAGGTAAGTGCCTAACAGTATCCTTTCTCTACTTGTCTATGATACTGTTACATATGTGTATGAATTGCATACAAAAATCACCTTGTAGTAATTATGCATTCTTCCACTAGCCAGTTTTCTGATCTCTCCATGCTGAATGTGAGGGGCCACATCTTAAATTCAGCCTACTGTATGTTTCTTTATAAGACCTAGTGAACGGCCTCTCTTCTGCTGGGCCTCCTCAGCAGCAGAGGATGATTTATCCATGCATGGTTCAGTGTGACAGTCCTCTCCAAGGTGAATTAATTTTGGGGACTGAGAAAGGAGCAAAAAGGAGCAAATTCAAAACGGTTTATCAGGACATTCAAAGTGCTGGTGAATGAAATATGCCGCCTCTGACAGCCATCACAGGGCAAGCAGAAAGCAGCTAATTAAACCTATGCTTGGAATGCCCCTTTAAGACACTCATGCTTAACCCGCGGGCCGGAGGCCACATGTGGCCATCAGAGCAATCTGAAGTGGCCCCTGTCATGCTGTGGGGAAAGTGGGAGGGGTAATTAGAACTGGTGTGTAAAGGTAAATAGAGGCTCAGTAAGGATGAGAGGTTGCAAGGAGAGTGATGTAGACAGGGCCCATTACCAAACAGAGGTGGCAGCAGTGGCTTAGAGAAAAGTGGTGACATTGATAGTACAGTTTTTTTAACATATTTATAATTATATGTTTAGCATTGGTAGGCATTTAGATGGGTTGAGTACTGGAAATACAGTTACAATTTTGGATTGATGGGGGATGGGCTATAGATATGGGACCCATATATCTGGAGAGGTGAGGCAATCAGCATGTGTATTGCTAGCATGTGGGGATTGTTAGATATAAATGTATTAATGGGGTGGTGAGGTGGAAGGACCTACGAAAAAAAAGACTCTATGGAGTTTGTGTAAACAGTGGGTGTCCTGATATAGGAAATCTTTGTTAGGCTATTTAAAATGAAAAATGTGAAATTCTGAACCTAATAATCGTGGCCTGTGGCCAGTTTTCTAATCGCTTATATGGCCCACGATCTTCAAAAGGTTGAGCAACCCTGCTTTAAGTTATTTGTTCAGAATTTGTATCTCAATAAATATGCTTTATGTTCTATATTAGGTTGCCATTTTGCTTATATAGTGGTGCGGAAAAGTTACCAATTTACTACTGGAAAAGTATTACCAATTATTGGCCATTGAAAGAGTCAGAGTCAGAGTGGAGTGGAGTCAGAGTTGAGACCTAATAAAATTGAGGAGTCAAATTGTCATCCTCATGCTACTTTCACACAATGTGTTTTCACTGCAGTGGAAACGTACTAGTGCTTTTGAGCTTCTGTTAGCACCAGTGCTATGGTGGCAGCCCCATAGGCCACCCATCAGCATCCCAAAAAAGCAATTCTGTGAGTACTCACCTGTAGAATTGTTTTTGTTCTTGCATGGCACGGCCCGCTTTGGTATTCATAACAGTTGGGTTATTCCGCCACAAGGTGGCGCAGTGGTACTGCAGAAAAGCTGTGGCATCTCCCGGCTCCCTATAAAAACGGGATTAACCATAGAGTTCCCCAGCATAGACAAGCAGTGAGACAAGAAGCCAGGAGAGAATAAAGTAAAAAATGTGAAAAAGGTAAAAAACCCCAATTAACTTGGAACAATCACCATAAAGAGGCAACCAAGAATAACGATAACAAGGGTGGGGCGAAGCGGGCCGTTCCATGCAACAACAAAAACAATTCTACAGGTGAGTACTCACAGAATTGCTTTTATCTTTATTGCATGGCACGACCCGCTTCGGTATTCATAACAGTTGGGTTATTCCGCCACAAGGTGGCGCAGTGGTACTGCAGAAAAGCTGTGGCATCTCCCGGCTCCCTATAAAAACGGGATTAACCATAGAGTTCCCCAGCATAGACAAACAGTGAGACAAGAAGCCAGGAGAGAATAAAGTAAAAAATGTGAAAAAGGTAAAAAACCCCAATTAACTTGGAACAATCACCATAAAGAGGCAACCAAGAATAACAATAACAAGGGTGGGGCGAAGCGGGCCGTTCCATGCAACAACAAAAACAATTCTACAGGTGAGTACTCACAGAATTGCTTTTATCTTTATTGCACGGCACGGCCCGCTTCGGTATTCATAACAGTTGGGACATCCAAAAGCAGTGTCCAAAGTAGGGTGGGATCCCCAAAGAGTAACGGCCAGTAGTTCAAGTCACTACCGCCTGAAGCACCTTGCAGCCGAAAGCAGCATCCGCTGAGGCCTTAACATCAACCTTGTAAAACTTTGAAAAAGTATGAACAGAAGACCAAGTAGCGGCCTTGCAAACTTGTTCAACAGAAGCTTGGTGCTGAAAAGCCCAAGAGGCACCAATAGCACGAGTGGAATGAGCAGTAATCCTAAAGGGAGGTTCCTTTCCCTTAGCAGAATAGGCTTGAACCACCGCCTGACGGATCCACTTGCTGATAGTAGATTTAGCCGGAGGCAAACCCTTTCTAGATCCAGAAGTGAGAACAAAAAGAGCATCAGACTTCCTGAAAGTCTCAGTAGTGACCAAATAAAACTTCAGAGCCCTGACCACATCCAGAGAATGGAGTCCGCTCCTAGGACACAATGAAGGCAAGACAATGTCCTGATTAAGATGAAAGGCAGACACAACCTTTGGCAGGAAATCCGGCTTAAGCCGGAACACCACCTTATCCTGATGTCTCTCAAAATAAGGAGGTTTGATGGAAAGCGCCGCTAGCTCAGAAACTCGTCTTACAGAAGTGATAGCCTTATAGAAGTGAAAGGCTACCTTAAGAGTCAAAATAGACAAGGCAGCCTCACGGATAGGCTCAAAGGGAGGCCCTTGCAGAGCAGACAACACCAAATTCAAATCCCAGACTGGTAGCAAAGGCTTACGGGGTGGACACACATGTGAAACACCCTGGAAAAAGGTTTTAACCAACCGGTGATTGGCAAAAGGTCTTTGGAAAAAAATTACCAGAGCTGAAACATGGCCTTTTAGGGTACTAAATTGAAGGCCCCGATCCAAACCTTGTTGTAAGAATTCCAGAATCCTGGGAATAGAAAACACCCGACAGGGAAGAGACTTGGACTCACACCAGGCAATGTAAGCATGCTAGACCCTGTCATAGATAAAGGACGAGGACTTCTTCCTAGCCCGAATCATGGTATCAACAATAGAGGCAGGCAACCCCTTTTCCATCAATATGGAGGTTTCAGCAGCCAAGCCGTTAAAGCCAGAGTTTGTAAATTGGGATGGCGTAGCTGCCCCTGAGTGAGAAGATCTGGATCCTTGGGCAAGATGTGCCGGTCTACTGCCAACTGCATGACGTCTGCGAACCAAACTCTTCTTGGCCAACAAGGGGCCACCAGTATGGCTGGTACCCGCTACTGGGCTATCTTGCGCATGACCCTGCCCAGGAGAGGAAACGGAGGGAACACATAGAGAAGCTGAAAATTCGTCCAAGGTATTGCCAGGGCATCTGTGGCGATGGCCAGAGGATCCTGAGACAGAGAGACAAATCTGGGAAGTTTGTGATTGTGACGGGACACAAACAGGTCCACATCCGGCTGACCCCAGCGGTGACAGAGGGAGAGAAACACCCGGTCACTAAGAGACCACTCCCCCGAGAAGACGTCCCCCTGCTCAGGGAGTCCGCCACCTGGTTCTCCACCCCTGGGATGTAGACCGCTGAGATGCAGGGAACATGCTGTTCCGCCCAAGACAGAATCAGGGACACTTCCTTGAAGGCTCGCTTGCTCCGAGTTCCTCCCTGATGATTGAGGTAGGCCACCGCCGTCTGGTTGTCTGAGCGGATCTGAACAGCCCGACCCCGAAGGTGAGTGGATAGGCAAGAAAGAACCAACCTGATCGCCCTCAGTTCCAGAACGTTGATGGAAGCATGGGCCTCTTGTGGGCCCCACCGACCCTGGAACCACAGAGATTTCCAGAAGCCTCCCCAGACGGTCAGACTGGCATCCGTAGTGACCGTTTCCCAGCACGGGGGCAGGAAGGACCTGCCCCCCCAGAAGGTTCCTTGAGTCCAGCCACCTGGCCAGGGGAGACAGAACAAATTCCTGATCCAGGGACACAGGGTCCGGATCCCAAACTGACAAGAGGTGCAACTGAAGAGGTCTCATGTGAAACTGAGCAAAGGGGACTGCCTCGAAGCAGGACACCATCAGGCCCACCAACTGCATCCCCTGACGGATGGAGAGATGAGGACATGACAATAGAGCCCGAGCCTGCAGCTGAAGACTCTCCACCTTCTGCTTAGGAAGGAACACCTTGACCTGAGAGGTATCCAGAGTCATGCCCAGAAATGACCTCACCAAGGACGGAGACAGATAGTGATAGTTGATCACCCAGCTGAAAGACTCTAGAGTGGATGTCACCATTTGAGTGTCCAGCTCGGCCTGAGGAAAAGACTCGGCCACAATCAGGATGTCGTCCAGGTAAGGAATGATGCGGATGCCCTGGTTCCTTAGCAGAGCCATCACTCCCGCCAGCACCTTGGTGAACACCCGAGGTGCCGAGGTGATACCGAAGGGTAGAGCCACAAACTGGTAATGCTGATCCTGCAGATCGAACCTTAGAAATCTCTGATGACCTGGGAAGATAGGCACATGAAGATAAGCATCCTTGATGTCCGCAGTGGTCATGAAGTCGCCCGGGCGAAAGTTACTGACAGCAGAGCGCAGCGTCTCCATGCGAAAATGCTTGAATCTGACAAATTTGTTGAGGCCCTTCAGATCCAGAATGGACCTCAGAGAGCCGTCCTTTTTGGGAACCGTGAAAATATTGGAATAGTATCCCTCACTCCTTTCTTGATGAGGCACCAAACAAATGACTCCGGACTCTAACAGACAATGAACCGCCAGAAGCAACCCTTGAGCGGACAGGGAGTTTAAAGACATCCGGGATCTGAAGACTCTTGGGGGGGGGGCAGGCTGCAAACTTGTAACCGGAGGAAACTACCTCCTGAATCCACCGGTCTGAAACATGAAGCCTCCAGATGTGAGCAAAGAGCCGAAGCCGTCCCCCCACCCGGATGGGTGAGGGTGCCCCTTCATGCCTGAGGGGGCTTGGGAGAGGGTTTGGGCTTAGGATTCCAGGAGAGACCGGGACGACCACGGGGTCTGCCACAGCCCCAAGAATCTCTGCGACCACTAGAGAGGAGGGAGCCACGGCCCCCTATGGGAATGTGAAAGGAAGGGAGGGGGGCAGAGGACCCCCGAAAGGGCTGAGACTGCCTCCTACGCTGAGGCAGCCTTCCATCTTTGGCTAGAACATCAAGATGTTCCCCAAACAGCCGCAGCCCCAGGAAGGGGAGGCCAGTGAGAGCTTTCGTAGCCACCAAGAGCGCAGAGGCTCTACCACACAGCCGCATAGCATCATCCATAGCAGTAAGGATACAGGCCACAAAATCAGAGCAAAGTAAGAGAGTCCTATATCCCTCCCCCACACTACCAGCTGTTGCGCCATCAATGAGAAGCTTAAGCAGCTTCTTAAGGGCAATAGCAGTAATGGCGGCAGCACATACCGGCGCAAGCCAGCCCCCACACAGGTAAAAGCATGGCAGGCCAATTGATCCATGCGTCGGTCCTCACCGTCCCTCAGAGTGGTAGTGTCAGGGGAAGGCATGATCGAAGTATTGGACAAGCCTAGCACGGGAGCGTCCACTTCAGGGGGAAATGACCACCTCTTAGCAAGATCAGCAGGAAAGGGATACCTTTTATCCAAACCCTTGGGCACAGCAGGCATCTTGTTAGGACGTTCCCATTCTTTAAGTACCAAGTTGGTGAAATGTTCCTGCTCAGGGAACTCTAGACACTGTTTACCAGGTGAAAAAGCTCCCCCTGCTTTCTCTTAGCTACCTCAGGGCAGCAATGTGCAAAATTTCAAAAATATGTGACAGCAAATTATCAGTGTCCTCAGGGTACCATGATTCCTCTCCGGACGCAGACACAGGGTCACTATCGCAACCCTCCTGCTGGTTCCCAGAGGAGTCAGAATCCTGGGAGAGCTCCCCCATCTCAAGGGGGTGACAGTCACCAAGCTCATCAATCCCCACATACATCTCAGTAAGGGGAGCGGGCCTGGGATCCAGGTGTCTCTTCTTGCCAGAGGCCTTCCTAGGAACAGTCCTGGCAAGCTGCTTTTCAATGTTAGCCACCCACAGAGCCAAATCAGAATGCGACTCCCTGCCAACATTCCCCTCACTGGGGCCCAATTGCAGGAGCGGGGGAGTAGGTGAAGCCGAGTGAGGCGCAGAGCTGGGAAGCGAAGCAGGAAAACCAGCTTGAAGCGCAAGGACACTTTCAGCGCACGGCACGCACACCATGACACTGTTACTCACAGGGGATACCCCACACATGGAACACAGTCAGGCTTGCCCCGAAGGGCCCCCGAGCACGCTATCTCCAGAAGCCTCCATATGGTGATTAACACAGGCGCAATAGGCCAGCAGTGGGTACAGGCTTAAGACAGAAGCCACCCGGGATGCCCTCCCACGGGATGCCTCCAGAAGTCAATAAAGGAGGAATGAGGGGGAGGAAGGAGTGGAGCCGGGAGAAACCACAACCCAATGGTATCCCGCCTGAAAGACATAAGTAAAAACACACGAGAATCCCGCAGCACATGCACCCCAATTCAATTAAAAAAAACCAAGGGAGACTCACGGACCAGAGACACCGCAGGGTCACACAGGCACAGACTGCTGGATAAGGCGACCCACCGGAGGAAGCAGCGCTGCAGCCAGGAAGGGAAAAAATCCATACACGCAGCTTTTCCAAAATGGCGCTGGCAGAGGTACCTCGAGGGGGGAACGACACGATACGCGTAATCACCCGGCCCCGCCCTCCTGAAGAGCGCGAAAAACGGCGCTCACGTGACCCGGCCGGCGCCATGACAAAAGAAAATCACCTCAGGTTATAGCGCCCACAACCGCGGAACGCAGTACAAAGCGGCGCGGCAGCTAAAAACTCCACAAAATACACAAAAAACGTAAAAACACCACAGATATCACCACTCGCCACTACCACCCCCCCCCCCCCAACAAAGTCAGAGAGGGGAGGGAAGAGAGAGAGAGGAGAAGGCAGCGGCGAGCAGCCAGGGTGGGGGGGGGGGACCCAAAAAGGAAAATAAGGGGACACAGTCCCCAAACTACTTACCCCCTCAGAAGCCAGGACAGAAACTCTGCATCCCTATTAGGCTCACCATAAAGCCTATGGCCAGCTACCCTTTGTGTTACAAGGTCTGCGGCTTGGAGCTGCGCTCCAGGAGCACTTGACCCTAGTGCTCTTCTACCTTCACCCGATCTGTCAGCCAAGGCTGGGAGGCAGTGAGGGTCCAGAAACGGATGGAAATAGACTTGCAGGGCCGCAGGCTTGGTTGCCCCGCTCACCTGGGCAAGAGAGAGAGCCATTTTCTAACTTCGCAGTTCCACTGCAGAGGAAACACTGGGGAACTCTATGGATATTCCCGTTTTTATAGGGAGCCGGGAGATGCCACAGCTTTCTGCAGTACCATTGCGCCACCTTGTGGCGGAATAACCCAACTGTTATGAATACCGAAGCGGGCCGTGCCATGCAATAAAGAAAATGCATAAATATGAAAGGACCCAATTTTCTTCCTGCTTTCATGTGTTGGAGCAACCCCTACACATCAGTGCCATTAGTTCCAGTTTGATACTGATAGAAGCTGGGGTATTAGTTTCTTATGAGGCTTTGGCCCCTTGGTTTTAGCTCCCAACAACACAGGACATATAAGGATGAATATTTCGAGCTATTTCAAGTGGAAACAAAATCCCAACTTTGCTTTGAAAAATCAATATGCAAAGATAATTCTGACATACGTATGGCTGTTTCTAAATGAGCACACATCCAAATGTGGTAACATACATCTCTCTTTACTATTAATCTATAACATATGCTGTGCTTTGGTACAAAACAATTAAACACTTGTCAGCCTCTATAGTAGACGGCAAAACATCTGAAAGTATTATACATTCATTATGGTTGGAAAGTCTAGGTACTATTAATCACGCTTCGTAATCTCAGTGGAAATTTTAATGAATTGACTGAGGTTATCTAAGCGTTGAAATGGTTGTACAGCTGTAGAGATAATCCTCCACACTCCATAAGGATTTGTTGTTAGTTACATACCTGAAATTAAAGCTGCAAACAAATCCCATCACTTAGAAACCTTTGCAAACAATTATATTTTGCTGCTTTCCAAAAATGACGACTTATTAATACTTATTAGAACTGTGCTAATGGAAATTATTAAAAAAGATGGGGGCAAGCTAGCTATAAATGTATATACACAAAAGCACACAGAATAATTTACTAATAATAAACTTTCTTTTAGATCCCTAGCAATTGCTGGGCCAGTTTTACAGAATATGTCCTAATCTCTGCTACATGGGTTACCCATAAACATGTAGGATCCCATGGGCTCCCCCAATCAGGGGCGGGCTGGCCATCGGGCGTCTGCCCCACACTTCCACAATGTGAAGTCATGCTGATGCAGCAGTCAGTATGCCGGCTGCTTGAGTTCAGTGTTTTTTGAGCGGCCAGGCAGCAACATGCAGGGTAGTCAGGGGCCGCACATCAGTAGCTCAATCATACCTCCCAACTTTTGAAAATAGTAAAGAGGGACATTTTTGTCCTTAAACCACGCCCCCCGGTCACGCCCCCCCAGCGACACCCTTAAAGGGAAATGACACCTAATAAATACATTGTAACAAATAAATTACATGAAAACACCCCCACATACACACACACACACACACACACACACACACACACACACTGCATGCAAGCTCCCCCACACACACACATGCTCCACACAGGACGCAGCGAGAGAATAGGGGTGTGACAGCAGAGCAGCCACACTGCACAGGTGAGGCAGGCAGCGGGTCAGGAGGTCACATGATAGGGCAGCAGCGAGGAGCCCCTCACACACAGCTCGGCTTATTTTTGTGGGGACTGAGTAAAACACCTTTCTCTCACACCCATTAACACACATACACACTACCTGGATGCCCAGACATGGCTTTACAGGGCACCGCCATCTCCTCTCCACAGTTCACAGTCATGTTTTGGCGGCTTTCCTCCTCATGGGTAACCCAAAGCAGCGTCACAGACCGGCAGCCAATCAGGAGTGAGCTTACGGCTTTTCCTTCTTGCCGGAAAAAGGCTGTGATTGGAGGCCGGGCTGCACGCCACCCCTCACTCTTACCTCCCTTTGTAGAGCGAAAGCGCCGCACTGGCGGGGCAGCAGGTAGGAAGAGGAAGCAGGCCCTGCTTCTGGCTCCGCCCCCACACACGCCACAGCTCCCGAGTCCCCAACTGTCCCGGGACATCGAATAGCGATCCGGGGCGGCGGGACAAGGAGCCATTCGCGGGACAATCCCGCGAAAATCGGGACAGTTGGGGGGTATGGCTCAATGATTAATAAAATGTCTCTATCTTTCTAAATCGCACCTCGGGCTGCGTCCTGGCTGCCTGTATCTTTATTCGTCATAGTAAGTCAACAGCCGTCGGCCCAGCCATTCAGTGCCTGACAGCAGCGCAGGGGTGGCTGGGAGAAAATGGCGTCATTCCCAGCAGTGCTGCTCATGGAGGATGTGAATGGAGGGGCCTACGGCTGCTTGTTTACCATGAAAGAGAACGATAAAGGCTGGTGGGAGTCAGGGAGAGAGATAGAGAGAAGTTTTATTAACCATTTAGCTACTGTCTACCAAAACGTACAACAGCATGGGGCACGAACATTGTTTTGTACTTTACTGAAGTCCCCTGATTTTGGATAAGCCCTTCTGTGAAGCCCCCAGTTCTGCCAGATTTGTTTGACCTTATTCCACATTTCCTTGGAGCATGTGTCATCCAGACCGACATCCCATTGGCTGCTCACCTCTGGCTGTTTACGGCTCTGCTGCCCATTTAGATAGGCCATGCTGGTGAGGGGGCAGCCAGGGATGCCAGTTGCTCTCTGTGCAGGCGTCATGGGATGACCAGAAAAATGTGAGTTTTCTTGGTTTGGGATGCCCAGCTGTGTGAAACCCATCCTGCCTACGCATAGCCATTCAGTTATGGCAGGCATGGCCGCACACAGCAAAAAGAGGATGTGAGTGATGCTGCCGCCGGCCGCGCATGATTTGAGGGCTCATCGGACCAGTAAGAATTCCAGGTGAATGGCAGAGTTTCACACAACAGGGCACCCCAGTTCATAAGGGTCAGGGAGAGGAAATCAGCCAGCCCTGGACGCCATGGTCAGTTTTGGTCCACTTTAACGTAGGCGTGTGGTCACAAACGCAGCATCCACTAAATGTTTGTGTAATGTTGAAGCACACTTAAATGTACTGCAAGGCTTTTATTCTGTTTTGCCTCTGTCCTTCTCTTTTTCACATTTCCTGCCTCTCCTATTCTCAGCACTCTGCCCCTCCTCCCTCTCGTCTCCACATTCCCAACATCTTTCTCTCTTTTTCATATTTCCCCCATCTTTTGTTTTTTTTCCCATATTCTCTACCTCCTCCCTCCCCTTTGCATACTCCATGTCTTTCGCTTTTACATATTCCCTCACTCTTGCTCACTTTTAGTATTTTTCACCCATTTTACTTTTTACCACATTCCTTCACTTTTCCATATTCCCTCCAACATTTTCTCTTTTCCACATTTCCTCAGTGTTTCTTTCAATTCACATTGCCTCTTTCTTTTTTGTCTCTCCATATGAAATGTCCTTGTTTGTTTTCTTTTACATTCCTTTCTCTCTCTCTTTATTTATCTCTCTCCATTTATTTTTTTCCAATTTTCTCTCCTCCCTTTTATCTCTTTCACATTATCCCCATTTCCTTCAGTTTTCCATGATACCCCCGACCTCGGCTTTTTATCCTACACCATTCTGGCAATACCATCTGTACCAGTCAACCACCTCAGCACCATTCAGCGTGTGATCACCCTGCTGTCATAGGTTAGTGGCAGCTTGTGTACAGCTGGAGGGCATATGAATACAACCTAACACACTAGGGACCCAGGAGTGAGGTAAGTTAGCTGCCAAAAAACTGTTTTTTTTTAAAGTGGACCAACACCCACCCCTGACCAGCTCCCTCCCTGCGGGGCATCTGAAATCGGGATGCCCCGCTGTGTGAAACCCCCCAGAAAGCCCCTAAAAACGTACCTTATCGGCGACGGACAAGCGTTCCTCTAGCAGGGCACGCACCCGCGCCGGCTGTTTGTGAATGGCTGGCGCAGGCGCGCGCCCTGTAAGAGGGACGCGCGAGAGGCGGCGTCGGCTTATCCGTCGCTTGTCCGTCGCCGATAAGGTAATATTTTGGGGGTGCCCCGCGGAAGTGGACCAACACCCAGAATAGTGAAAATCCTGGGTGTTGGTCCACTTTAAACTAGCGAGGCATCCCAATTAGACATGCCAACCTGAAAGGGTATCGAAGGTTGGTAACCTTTAATAGATCTTTTCATATCTACTCTTTTCTCTGTAGTTACTTTGTGTGAATATGTGTGTTTGGGTGCCATCCTGAAGTTTTACACAGGGCACCTCTTAACCTGGGTAAAACAAAGGAGGGGAAATGAAAGAAAAAGAGCTGGCAGAAGAAATGTAGTGACAGGAGAAATGGGGTAAACAGAGAATTAGGGTTAGATATTTAGAGTAAAAGTGTACCTGAGTGGACCCTCTTAGCTGTCTGCAGCGAGTAGGGAATATACTGAGCAGTCATCTGTTGATG
This sequence comes from Gastrophryne carolinensis, assembly GCA_027917425.1. Lineage (NCBI taxonomy): Eukaryota > Metazoa > Chordata > Amphibia > Anura > Microhylidae > Gastrophryne > Gastrophryne carolinensis. The sequence continues at coordinate 457,761,709 of CM051234.1, forward strand.
CAGGGTTCCTTCTGCATCCAGTCAATAAGAGAGCCTTGCCCCCTTGTGACTCCTAGCCATGGCTCAGCATAATCCGCTTCCTGGTCCCCATAGTGGGGCCAGGAGGAGTTGATAGCAGCAAAATGACAGGGCTGTGGCACATATATATATAATATATATATATTTATATTTTTTTTATATATACCTATATGTACAGTGCTGCGATTGCAAAGTGCTAGCGATTTATATCACTAGCACAAATGCGATTGCATTAGAACAGTGATCAACAAGCTCTAATGCTTGCAATTACTGTCGCAAAATAGCTAAATGCAGGACTTTTAGGATGCAATTAAAATCACCAATCGCAGATATGAAAGGGCCTGGGCTAGGGCCAGACACAGTATAGCAGGGCCTGTGTGACCAGAACATTTTTTGTCCCTAGTCCGCCCTGCCCCCAATCCCTACATTGAATGTCTTAGGTGTCCCATAGTTTATTAGCTGGGATATCAGTATCAATGTATATAGGCATAGTGCTATTTAACCTACTAAACACTATATGGAACTGTCCTTGTTTGTATTAAAGACTCAGGCCTACCAGTAGGGGGTCTCCTTCATAAATGGAGGATCATGTGTTCTGATCCTTTTTCTGGTTTACACTGCAGCAACATGTACTAAGCATCTGATAATCCACTTTGTGGATACAACTATTTCTTTATTCATTAACTCAAAAAGCAAACAGTGGGCTATGCAAGGCTACACTCAATTTATATATGGTAATGGTAATCCAGGAGAGGAATCCACCTCACTTGTCTACACTTTAAAGTCCACTCCCAATATTTCCAATACTTCTGTCTACATTCACTTTACTCAGTCAGTCTTAGCTCACTTTCTGCACGCTGAGATCCACCTCTCGTATTTGGACTTTTTTCCATCTGTTTTATTTCTATTTCCAAAGCCTTATTTGCCACCTTTAGATTGCTTTTCCATCCTCTTTTACGTGCATGTCTCCTATATGGCTCTCAACCCTTCAACCCACATACTAGGGGACAACACAACCACACATGCTAGTCAGGTCAGCACTGATACCCATCCCCCAGTGCAGACCCATCTGACCCTATCCACAGGCACTAACCCACTCTCTCAGGTAGCCCACTTCCTCTACTGCTTATAACAGTCGTGCCACTCTTGGATTGCATCTGTCATCTTTAACCTCTGCTCACCTTTTCCCTTCTCTCTGCAACTGCTGCAGCAGGGCCAAGGGGCTAAATATGGAAACATTTCTACTCTTTTACTATAACCTTAAACCAGACGAGCAGCATTGCACAGTTGGGAAAGAAAACTCCCTTGCCCTATCTGCATGCATGATACTGAATCATTGTCAGCACTTACATTTGCTCCTGCACCCAGTCAAAGCTGAAAAGCAACCTCACAGATTGTTTCCTTCCCAGCTTCTCAGCCATGCTGCTGCCTAGATTCAAGTGCCATAACTGACTATGCACAGCAACAGGAAATCCAGCAACACTTGCTGTTTTCAGACGGCCTGCAGCTCCAGGAGATGCTCTAAAGTAAGATTATGTGGGCCCAGCAAGGTGCTATTGCTTGTATGGTTAGGGCCCTCCACAGTTTAGGAAAATGGTGGTCCCAGGCAGTGGTGTGACTAAATGTAGTGGGGCCATGGTGCAAGTATCAAGAATCATACAGTAAACTTCTTCTGTCTTTTATCTTTCTGATTTGTAGAGTTTGTATGTGGTGCTAGGTTTAAAGTGGACCAACACCCAGGATTTTGACTATCCTGGGTCTTGGTCCACTTCGGTGGGGCACCCCCGATCGGGGTGCCCCGCTGTGTGAAACCCCCCGAACCCCCCGAACTCACCTCTCCCCGCGCCGACGGACAAGCCGCGGACAAGCGGCTCCTCCGGCGCCGCCTCCCGCGCGTCCCTCTTGGGAGGTAAGGTAAGGAGTTTGGGGTGTTTGGGGGGGTTTCACCCCGCGGGACATCCCGATCTCGGATGTCCTGCGGGGAGGGAGGTGATCGGCCCGGGAATCTTATAGATTCCCGGGCCGATCACCGGTGGGTGTTGGTCCACTTTAAAGGAGCACTAACATGAAATTGTGTAATATTAAAAATCCATATAAACATGTTGGCTAATGAGAGGAGGGGTCACTCATACACCCAAACTGATTTCTTCTTCCTTCCAATAAAATACAAGAAACAAGCCCAGCTGCATATTTCTTGATGCGGGTGTAAAAGTGACCTCCCCTTCCACCATCCACCATATTTATATGGATTTTTATAATTGCGACATTTTTTGCAATAGTGCTCCTTTGAATATGATGGATTAGAGGGGTTGCTATGTAATTCCTGCGTAGTGCTATGTAGCACTTGCAGTGTTATCGTTGGTTGCACATTAAAGTGGACCAACACCCAGGATTTTCACTATCCTGGGTTTTGGTCCACTTCGGTGGGGCACCCCGATCGGAAACACTCACCTCACCCCCCCCCTCCTACGCGGGCGCTCGTCCAATCAGAGCGCTCAGAGCCGCTGTGGTATGCACGTACAAGCGGCGTCCAACCACAGCGGCTCTGAGTGCTGGAGGCCGCGTCTCACGCTTCCCTCTAACAGGGAGCGCGCCCGCGCCGGCCATTCACAAAAGGCCGGCGCGGGTGCGCGCCCTGCTAGAGGGAAACGCGAGACGCGCCCGCGCATGCGCCGTTGGAACAGGGTTAAGGTAAGGTTTCTGGGCTTCCTGGGGGGTTTCACCCTGCGGGACGTCCCGATTTCGGATGCCCCGTGGGGAGGGATCTGATCGATTCCCGGGCCGATCCCCCCTGGGTGTTGGTCCACTTTAAATGGTAAATCCACTTTTGATTGAAATTTTGAAAGTATATATTTTTGGTGCCAAAAGGATAAAGTGCTGAGTTGATTTAGTATTTTTTAACTTTTAGCAAATGTGTGTTTTATGGAAGCAGTTTTCACTACCTTCAATCTATTGTTATTGGCAATGTATACCAAGAAGAGAGAAGTGAGTCCTGTACATACAGAACACTGCTGCTGAGGTGAGGAAGCTCACTCGCACTTACACATGGCCAGCAGTAGTGTTCTGTGAAACTATCTGCAGTCTGTTGCTATTGGCAACATACACCAAGTCTGCACTTGTGTACATTGCCAATAGCAACAGATTGCAGATGGGGGCTTACCATTTAAGCTTTTTTTTAGCTGGTCCGATAGAGGGAGCGCTACAAGATGGCTTTGATTCACCTGACTTTAAAATTTGCTACAATGGGAACATGGAAAGAAAAAGAACAGCTGCTGTTTCTGTCCTATGGCCCAGACACATCTTTCTCCCATTGTGTGACTGTGACATAAATGCTTTTGCACATGTGGTTTTCTATAGACATCTGAATGTTGCTGATAGCCAATTTTACCATGCACACATTCCCAGTCTGATATTAAACTTTCCATCCTGCCGAAACATCTGTTTTTTTATATGATCACACTTTGATCTCCCCGATTCACACACATAATTCAGTCTGATAGTGGTCCATAATGATGGCTAATGGTTGTATTGTGCATAGGTATCTCTAGCTTTGTGCCATCCTCTAGCCATCTTGTGTTTGTGATCATACCACAGCTGAGTTCTCACTCTGCCCCCAACAGCACAATACACTTACACTTAGAAAGGTAATCCTCCTTACCTAATAACTAGAGATGAGCGAACTTTTGAAAAATTCGATTCGACTGATTCGACGAATTTTCCGACAAAAATCGTTTCGACCCAAATTTATTCGCGACGAATCGCTATTAAAAACGGCTATTTCTGAGCCTCCTAGAGCCTCAATAGGGTTGTAAACCATTCTGCCTTGCTGTAACACGCACAGGATGCGTGCTGGGTTAGTTAAATAATACTTTGAATAAATATCACATGCAGATCAGAGGCATCGCTAATAGAATCGCAGAGCGGCACAATTGCAGAGAGTTGAAGTGGCATCACTATGAGGGGCAGGAGCCCAAACATTGCTTTAAAGAGACACTGGAGTTGGCAGCAGCAGGAGCCCAAAAATTGGATGAATCACACCCTGGAGTTGCAAGCAGCAGCAGGAGCCCAAACATTGGCTGAAAGAGACACTGGAGTCAGCAGCAGCAGGAGCCCAAAAATTGACTGACACACCCTGGAGTTTCAAGCAGCAGCAGCAGCAGCAGCAGGAGCCCAAACATAGCTTGAAAGAGACACTGGAGTTGGCTGCAGGAGCCCAAAAATTGGATGAATCACACCCTGGAGTTGGCAGCAGCAGCAGCAGGAGCCCAAACATTACTTTAAAGAGACACTGGGGTTGGCTTCAGGAGCCCAAAAATTGGATGAATCACACCCTGGAGTTGGCAGCAGCAGCAGCAGGAGCCCAAATATTACTTTAAAGAGACACTGGAGTTGGCTTCAGGAGCCCAAAAATTGGATGAATCACACCCTGGAGTTGGCAGCAGCAGCAGCAGGAGCCCAAATATTACTTTAAAGAGACACTGGAGTTGGCTTCAAGAGCCCAAAAATTGGATGATGCACACCCTGGAGTTAGCAGCAGCAGGATCCCAAATATTTCTTTAAAGAGACACTGGAGTTGGCTTCAGGAGCCCAAAAATTGGATGATTCACACCCTGAAGTTGGCAGCAGCAGCAGGAGCCCAAACAGTACTTTAAAGAGACACTGGGGTTGGCTTCAGGAGCCCAAAAATTGGATGAATCACACAGTGGAGTTGGCAGCAGCAGCAGGAGCCCAAATATTACTTTAAAGAGACACTGGAGTTGGCTTCAGGAGCCCAAAAATTGGAAGAATCACACCCTGGAGTTGGCAGCAGCAGGAGCAAAATATTACTTTAAAGAGACACTGGAGTTGGCTTCAGGAGCCCAAAAATTGGATGAATCACACCCTGGAGTTGGCAGCAGCAGGAGCCCAAATATTACTTTAAAGAGACACTGGAGTTGGCTTCAGGAGCCCAAAAATTGGATGATTCACACCCTGGAGTTGGCAGCAGCAGCAGGAGCCCAAACATTACTTTAAAGAGACACTGGGGTTGGCTTCAGGAGCCCAAAAATTGGATGAATCACACCCTGGAGTTGGCAGCAGCAGGAGTCCAAATATTACTTTAAAGAGACACTGGAGTTGGCTTCAGGAGCCCAAAAATTGGATGAATCACACCCTGGAGTTGGCAGCAGCAGCAGGAGCCCGAATATTACTTTAAATAGACACTGGAGATGGCTTCAGGAGCCCAAAAATTGGATGAATCACACCCTGGAGTTGGCAGCAGTAGCAGCAGGAGCCCAAATATTACTTTAAAGAGACACTGGAGTTGGCTTCAGGAGCCCAAAAATTGGATGAATCACACCCTGGAGTTGGCAGCAGCAGCAGCAGGAGCCCAAACATTACTTTAAAGAGACCCTGGGGTTGGCTTCAGGAGCCCAAAAATTGGATGAATCACACCCTGGAGTTGGCAGCAGCAGCAGCAGGAGCCCAAACATTACTTTAAAGAGACCCTGGGGTTGGCTTCAGGAGCCCAACAATTGGATGAATCACACCCTGGAGTTGGCAGCAGCAGCAGGAGCCCAAATATTACTTTAAAGAGACACTGGGGTTGGCTTCAGGAGCCCAAAAATTGGATGAATCACACCCTGGAGTTGGCAGCAGCAGCAGCAGGAGCCCAAATATTACTTTAAAGAGACACTGGAGTTGGCTTCAGGAGCCCAAAAATTGGATGAATCACACCCTGGAGTTGGCAGCAGCAGCAGCAGGAGCCCAAATATTACTTTAAAGAGACCCTGGGGTTGGCTTCAGGAGCCCAAAAATTGGATGAATCCCACCCTGGAGTTGGCAGCAGCAGCAGCAGGAGCCCAAATATTACTTTAAAGAGACACTGGGGTTCGCTTCAGGAGCCCAAAAATTGGATGAATCACACCCTGGAGTTGGCAGCAGCAGGAGCCCAAATATTACTTTAAAGAGACACTGGAGTTGGCTTCAGGAGCCCAAAAATTGGATGAATCACACCCTGGAGTTGGCAGCAGCAGCAGCAGGAGCCCAAACATTACTTTAAAGAGACCCTGGGGTTGGCTTCAGGAGCCCAAAAATTGGATGAATCACACCCTGGAGTTGGCAGCAGCAGCAGCAGGAGCCCAAATATTACTTTAAAGAGACACTGGAGTTTGCTTCAGGAGCCCAAAAATTGGATGAATCACACCCTGGAGTTGGCAGCAGCAGCAGCAGGAGCCCAAATATTACTTTAAAGAGACACTGGAGTTGGCTTCAGGAGCCCAAAAATTGGATGAATCACACCCTGGAGTTGGCAGCAGCAGAAGCCCAAATATTACTTTAAAGAGACACTGGAGTTGGCTTCAGGAGCCCAAAAATTGGATGAATCACACCCTGGAGTTGGCAGCAGCAGCAGCAGGAGCCCAAACATTACTTTAAAGAGACCCTGGGGTGTCTTCAGGAGCCCAAAAATTGGATGAATCACACCCTGGAGTTGGCAGCAGCAGCAGCAGGAGCCCAAACATTACTTTAAAGAGACACTGGGGTTGGCTTCAGGAGCCCAAAAATTGGATGAATCAAACCCTGGAGTTGGCAGCAGCAGCAGCAGGAGCCCAAATATTACTTTAAAGAGACACTGGAGTTGGCTTCAGGAGCCCAAAAATTGGATGAATCACACCCTGGAGTTGGCAGCAGCAGCAGCAGGAGCCCAAATATTACTTTAAAGAGACCCTGGGGTTGGCTTCAGGAGCCCAAAAATTGGATGAATCCCACCCTGGAGTTGGCAGCAGCAGCAGCAGGAGCCCAAATATTACTTTAAAGAGACACTGGGGTTGGCTTCAGGAGCCCAAAAATTGGATGAATCACACCCTGGAGTTGGCAGCAGCAGGAGCCCAAATATTACTTTAAAGAGACACTGGAGTTGGCTTCAGGAGCCCAAAAATTGGATGAATCACACCCTGGAGTTGGCAGCAGCAGCAGCAGGAGCCCAAACATTACTTTAAAGAGACCCTGGGGTTGGCTTCAGGAGCCCAAAAATTGGATGAATCACACCCTGGAGTTGGCAGCAGCAGCAGCAGGAGCCCAAATATTACTTTAAAGAGACACTGGAGTTTGCTTCAGGAGCCCAAAAATTGGATGAATCACACCCTGGAGTTGGCAGCAGCAGCAGCAGGAGCCCAAATATTACTTTAAAGAGACACTGGAGTTGGCTTCAGGAGCCCAAAAATTGGATGAATCACACCCTGGAGTTGGCAGCAGCAGAAGCCCAAATATTACTTTAAAGAGACACTGGAGTTGGCTTCAGGAGCCCAAAAATTGGATGAATCACACCCTGGAGTTGGCAGCAGCAGCAGCAGGAGCCCAAACATTACTTTAAAGAGACCCTGGGGTGTCTTCAGGAGCCCAAAAATTGGATGAATCACACCCTGGAGTTGGCAGCAGCAGCAGCAGGAGCCCAAACATTACTTTAAAGAGACCCTGGGGTTGGCTTCAGGAGCCCAAAATTGGATGAATCACACCCTGGAGTTGGCAGCAGCAGCAGCAGGAGCCCAAACATTACTTTAAAGAGACCCTGGGGTTGGCTTCAGGAGCCCAAAAATTGGATGAATCACACCCTGGAGTTGGCAGCAGCAGCAGGAGCCCAAACATTACTTTAAAGAGACACTGGGGTTGGCTTCAGGAGCCCAAAAATTGGATGAATCACACCCTGGAGTTGGCAGCAGCAGCAGCAGGAGCCCAAATATTACTTTAAAGAGACACTGGAGTTGGCTTCAGGAGCCCAAAAATTGGATGAATCACACCCTGGAGTTGGCAGCAGCAGCAGCAGGAGCCCAAATATTACTTTAAAGAGACACTGGAGTTGGCTTCAGGAGCCCAAAAATTGGATGAATCACACCCTGGAGTTGGCATCAGCAGCAGCAGGAGCCCAAATATTACTTTAAAGAGACACTGGAGTTGGCTTCAGGAGCCCAAAAATTGGATGAATCACACCCCGGAGTTGGCAGCAGCAGCAGCAGGAGCCCAAACATTACTTTAAAGAGACCCTGGGGTTGGCTTCAGGATCCCAAAAATTGGATGAATCACACCCTGGAGTTGGCAGCAGCAGCAGCAGGAGCCCAAATATTACTTTAAAGAGACACTGGAGTTGGCTTCAGGAGCCCAAAAATTGGATGAATCACACCCTGGAGTTGGCAGCAGCAGCAGCAGGAGCCCAAATATTACTTTAAAGAGACACTGGGGTTGGCTTCAGGAGCCCAAAAATTGGACGATTCACACCCTGGAGTTGGCATCAGCAGGAGCCCAAAAATTGGCCTAAAGACATAAATATGTTTTGCACCATTTGGAAAGTGTAAAACGTGGCACCATGCTGAATCTAGTCGCATGCATCAGGCATTGGTGGGTGGAAATCCTGGCTGATCCATCCCTGATTTATTTTGACAAAGGTGAGTCTCTCCACATTTTTAGTTGACAGACGAGTTCTCCTCGCCGTAACTATGGCCCCCGCCGCACTAAACACCCGCTCAGATGGCACGCTACTTGCCGGGCAGGACAGCTTTTCCAGGGCAAACTCTGCTAGTTGCGGCCACAAATCAAGTTTGACTGCCCAGAAGTCCAGCGGATCCTCAAGGTGTGTTGGCATGGTCATGTCAAAGTATGACATGACCTGCTGGTTCAGGTCCTGCTCCAGGTCTTCCTGCTGCTCATGAGTAGCCTCACTATGCGGGTGTAGAAAGCTACTCATTAGCGACTGAAGACTGAGGCTGCTGCTGATGGAGCTGCTGCTGCTGCTCCTGCCAACCCCCCCAGCGGCCATGGCAGTGGAAGGTGAGCGCAGAGGTCCCCTCGAGTCAAACCTGCGAGAGTATGGACCATGGCGCAGATAGGTATCGGCCAACTGCCTACTTAGAATGTCTTTGTAGTAGTTCAGTTTGTCCTCCCTCTCGGTGGGTTTAAAAAATGCCCCCATTTTGTGCCGGAAGCGAGGGTCCAATAAGGTGGACAGCCAGAAGTCATCCCGCCGACAGATGGAAACAATTCTGTGGTCATTACGCAAGGACGTGAGCATGCTTCCTGCCATTTGCGCAAGTGACTGGGATGGACTACCTGTCTCCATCTCCACTGCATACTGCCACGGTGTGCCTGGGTCCTCTGTCTCGCCTTCCTCAAAAACCTCTAGCTCCTCCTGGCTGCTCCTGCTCCTGCTCCTCCTCTCCTGTCCGCTGACTAGATAAACCAGCCATTTCGCCAAGCCTAAACTGTGTTTCGCTGGGCAACTCCTCCTCCTCTTCCTCCTCCTCCTCCAGTTCAGCTCCAACGGGGTTTATGTGGCCGTAAGATGTAAACGCCATGTCTCCAGTGCCCTGACCAGCCATGGTTTCCAACATGTGCTGTAGTACATGAAGCAGTGGAATCACGTTGTTCATCCCGTAATCCTGCCGACTGACAAATAAAGTGGCTTCCTCAAAGGGCCTGAGCAAACGGCAGGTGTCACGTATGAGCTGCCACTGGTTGACATTGAAGTTACACAGGGGAGTCCCCCTATCTGCTTGGATCATCAGGAAATCCGTGATGGCTTTTCTCTGTTCATATAATCGGTCCAACATGTGAAGGGTGGAATTCCAATGGGTGGAAACATCGCAAATCAGACTATGTTGGGGGATACCGTTCTGACGCTGTAGCTCAAGAAGGGTGTGTTTGGCGGTGTATGAGTGGCTGAAGTGCATGCAAAGTTTCCTTGAAGTTGTTAGGATGTCTTGCAGATGGGGGGAACACTTCAGAAACCGCTTGACAACCAGATTGAAGACGTGAGCCATGCAGGGGGCATGGGTCAGGCTTCCTTGGCGCAGCGCAGACAAAATGTTCTTCCCATTGTCGGTAACCATGATTCCCATTTTAAGTTTTCTTGGAGTAAGCCATGTTTGGATTTCCTGATAATTACATTTAAGCAGTTCCTCCCCTGTGTGACTCCGTTCGCCAAGACAAACCATGTGAAGCACTGCGTGACACCTCCGTGCCCTGCACACATGGTAGACTGGAGGGGCACTGAGACTTGAGCCTACAGTGGAGGGTTAGGAGATGGCGGAGGATGAGGAGGCCGAGTCGCACGGTGTCACAGGCCCAACGGGCAGGGAGTGCGGAGGCCGAAGCAGCGTGACCTGTCCAAGTTGCTGCTGCTGCTGCTGCAAAGGGACCACATTCACCCAGTGGGCCGTAAATGACATGTACTGTCCCTGACCGTAGTTACAGCTCCAGACGTCGGCGCTGCCATGCACTTTGCTACACACCGACAGGCTCAAGGACTGGCCCACCTTCTGTTCAACAAAAGTGTGCAGCGCTGGTACTGCCTTCTTGGCAAATAAATGACGGCTTGGGACTCTCCACCTCGGCTCAGCACAAGCCCTCAGTTCTCTGAAAGGTGCAGAGTCCACCACCTGAAAAGGGAGTGACTGCAGCACCAGCAACTTGGACAGGAGCACATTCAGCTTCTGCGCCGTAGGATGAGTGGGCGCATACTGCTGTCTCTTGGACATGGCTTCGCTGATGGATTGCTGGCGGGATGCATGACTTGGAGGAGGAGGAGCAGGAGCGACAGAGGATGGGTATGACGCACAGCTGCCTTCGGCTGAGGTGCTGGAGCCTTGGCTGGCAGAAATTGGGAGCGGCGTGCCACTTGGTGAGGAAGCAGACTGGACAACCCCTTGGGAGCCTCGGTTCTCCCAGGTCGCTTTATGGTGACGCATCATATGTTGACGCAGGGCCGTGGTGCCAACATTTGGACCCTGGCCACGCTTCACCTTTTTCCTACATATCTTGCATGTGGCCATGTTACCCTCCTGCGGATGCTTCAGGAAAAACTGCCACACTGCCGAGTAGCTACTTTTCCCACCCCCTGGCCTCACTGATTCACTGCTGCTGTTGCCAACTCCAGGAACCCCTGCTCCACTACCTCCCGATAAGGTAGACTGCCGCACAGCAGGTGCTCTACCCCGGCCCCGGCCCCGGCCAGCTCCAGCCTTTGGAATTGTGCCCCCATGCTGACTGCTACCACCTTGCTGCCTCAGCTGCTGACTCCGGGCCAACCTGCGCCCCTCTTCTCCTGATGATGACGATGAAGCCCCATCATCACCCGGCTCCCAAGTGCGATCGGCTTCATCGTCATCATCATTATCACCGAGTTGTAGCTGTACGTCACTGATGTTCGTGGATTCGTCAACAGTGTCTGGCGCAGGAGCTGGAACGCTCGCAGCACCCACGACACTGTCCACATCACTATTTGTCTGCCTAGCTAAAGAAGCCACCTCCATTTCTTGGCTGGGCAGTAGCTGCTGACTGTCCTCTATCTGATCGTCCTCCTCACTAAAGAGTGGAGCTGAACCCAAAGCATAGGATACGTCGCAGGGGGAGGGAACGGCGTAGGACAGAGGCAATGGGAGGACAGGGACTGCTCTCTGGGCATGTCAACTCAGGGTTGTGTCAGAGGAACCTACCGACCCTAGACTGGGGGTCTCAGACGTAAGTTGTGATGATGTTGTTGATGAGCGCGTCAACCAATCTACCACGGCAGATGCGTTACTGGTGGAGACCCGACCGCTAGCAGATACTGGCAGATTAGGTCTCTCAGCGTGACTCCTGCTGCTACTGGCCCCCCCAGTCTGCTGCGACCTCTGCCTGTGGAATCTTGGCCTCTGCCACTCCTCTTTTCACTTCCAGGCACTTGTCTGCCCGACATAGTCTAACTGGCGTGGTAGTAGGTGATATTTTAAGAACCCCCAGGCAGCAGTGGGTCTATACGAAACAGAATATAATGCACACCAAAAGTGAGCAGTAACACTCAGCCTCCAACAGGCCTGCTTAGTGTAAATAAGAGAGCTGCTTAGTGTAAATAAAGAGGGGTATGGTATGTTACAGAATGGGATGCCCCAACAGGAGTGCACCTGTGAGCAGTAATACTATGCACAGCAAGTGTGTTTATCAGGCCAAATTTCTATTAGAATAAGTGCAAAGGGTTATAGCAGTAAATAGAGGCTGGTGTAGTCACAGAATGGGATGCCCCAACAGCCAGGAGTGCACCTGTGAGCAGTAATACTATGCACAGCAAGTGTGTTTATCAGGCCAAATTTCTATTAGAATAAGTGCAAAGGGTTATAGCAGTAAATAGAGGCTGGTGTAGTCACAGAATGGGATGCCCCAACAGGCAGGAGTGCACCTGTGAGCAGTAATACTATGCACAGCAAGTGTGTTTATCAGGCCAAATTTCTATTAGAATAAGTGCAAAGGGTTATAGCAGTAAATAAAGGCTGGTGTAGTCACAGAATGGGATGCCCCAACAGGCAGGAGTGCACCTGTGAGCAGTAATACTATGCACAGCAAAAGTGTGTTTATCAGGCCAAATTTCTATTACAATAAGTGCAAAGGGTTATAGCAGTAAATAGAGGCTGGTGTAGTCACAGAATGGGATGCCCCAACAGGCAGGAGTGCACCTGTGAGCAGTAATACTATGCACAGCAAAAGTGTGTTTATCAGGCCAAATTTCTATTAGAATAAGTGCAAAGGGTTATAGCAGGAAATAGAGGCTGGTGTAGTCACAGAATGGGATGCCCCAACAGGCAGGAGTGCACCTGTGAGCAGTAATACTATGCACAGCAAGTGTGTTTATCAGGCCAAATTTCTATTAGAATAAGTGCAAAGGGTTATAGCAGTAAATAGAGGCTGGTGTAGTCACAGAATGGGATGCCCCAACAGCCAGGAGTGCACCTGTGAGCAGTAATACTATGCACAGCAAGTGTGTTTATCAGGCAAAATTTTTATTAGAATAAGTGCAAAGGGTTATAGCAGTAAATAGAGGCTGGTGTAGTCACAGAATGGGATGCCCCAACAGGCAGGAGTGCACCTGTGAGCAGTAATACTATGCACAGCAAAAGTGTGTTTATCAGGCCAAATTTCTATTAGAATAAGTGCAAAGGGTTATAGCAGGAAATAGAGGCTGGTGTAGTCACAGAATGGGATGCCCCAACAGGCAGGAGTGCACCTGTGAGCAGTAATACTATGCACAGCAAGTGTGTTTATCAGGCCAAATTTCTATTAGAATAAGTGCAAAGGGTTATAGCAGTAAATAGAGGCTGGTGTAGTCACAGAATGGGATGCCCCAACAGCCAGGAGTGCACCTGTGAGCAGTAATACTATGCACAGCAAAAGTGTGTTTATCAGGCCAAATTTCTATTAGAATAAGTGCAAAGGGTTATAGCAGTAAATAGAGGCTGGTGTAGTCACAGAATGGGATGCCCCAACAGCCAGGAGTGCACCTGTGAGCAGTAATACTATGCACAGCAAAAGTGTGTTTATCAGCCCAAATTTCTATTAGAATAAGTGCAAAGGGTTATAGCAGTAAATAGAGGCTGGTGTAGTCACAGAATGGGATGCCCCAACAGCCAGGAGGGCACCTGTGAGCAGTAATACTATGCACAGAAGTGTGTTTATCAGGCCAAATTTCTATTAGAATAAGTGCAAAGGGTTATAGCAGTAAATAGAGGCTGGTGTAGTCACAGAATGGGATGCCCCAACAGGCAGGAGTGCACCTGTGAGCAGTAATACTATGCACAGCAAAAGTGTGTTTATCAGCCCAAATTTCTATTAGAATAAGTGCAAAGGGTTATAGCAGTAAATAGAGGCTGGTGTAGTCACAGAATGGGATGCCCCAACAGCCAGGAGTGCACCTGTGAGCAGTAATACTATGCACAGAAAGTGTGTTTATCAGGCCAAATTTCTATTAGAATAAGTGCAAAGGGTTATAGCAGTAAATAGAGGCTGGTGTGGTTACAGAATGGGATGCCCCAACAGGCAGGAGTGCACCTGTGAGCAGTAATACTATGCACAGCAAAAGTGTGTTTATCAGGCCAAATTTCTATTAGAATAAGTGCAAAGGGTTATAGCAGTAAATAGAGGTTGGTGTAGTCACAGAATGGGATGCCCCAACAGGCAGGAGTGCACCTGTGAGCAGTAATACTATGCACAGCAAAAGTGTGTTTATCAGGCCAAATTTCTATTAGAATAAGTGCAAAGGGTTATAGCAGTAAATAGAGGCTGGTGTAGTCACAGAATGGGATGCCCCAACAGGCAGGAGTGCACCTGTGAGCAGTAATACTATGCACAGCAAAAGTGTGTTTATCAGGCCAAATTTCTATTAGAATAAGTGCAAAGGGTTATAGCAGTAAATAGAGGCTGGTGTAGTCACAGAATGGGATGCCCCAACAGGCAGGAGTGCACCTGTGAGCAGTAATACTATGCACAGCAAAAGTGTGTTTATCAGCCCAAATTTCTATTAGAACAAGTGCAAAGGTTTATAGCAGTAAATAGAGGCTGGTGTAGTCACAGAATGGGATGCCCCAACAGCCAGGAGTGCACCTGTGAGCAGTAATGCTATGCACAGCAAGTGTGTTTATCAGGCCAAATTTGTATTAGAATAAGTGCAAAGGGTTATAGCAGTAAATAGAGGCTGGTGTAGTCACAGAATGGGATGCCCCAACAGGCAGGAGTGCACCTGTGAGCAGTAATACTATGCACAGCAAAAGTGTGTTTATCAGGCCAAATTTCTATTAGAATAAGTGCAAAGGGTTATAGCAGTAAATAGAGGCTGGTGTAGTCACAGAATGGGATGCCCCAACAGCCAAGAGTGCACCTGTGAGCAGTAATACTATGCACAGCAAGTGTGTTTATCAGGCCAAATTTCTATTAGAATAAGTGCAAAGGGTTATAGCAGTAAATAGAGGCTGGTGTAGTCACAGAATGGGATGCCCCAACAGCCAGCAGTGCACCTGTGAGCAGTAATACTATGCACAGCAAGTGTGTTTATCAGGCCAAATTTCTATTAGAATAAGTGCAAAGGGTTATAGCAGTAAATAGAGGCTGGTGTAGTCACAGAATGGGATGCCCCAACAGGCAGGAGTGCACCTGTGAGCAGTAATACTATGCACAGCAAAAGTGTGTTTATCAGCCCAAATTTCTATTAGAATAAGTGCAAAGGGTTATAGCAGTAAATAGAGGCTGGTGTAGTCACAGAATGGGATGCCCCAACAGCCAGGAGTGCACCTGTGAGCAGTAATACTATGCACAGCAAGTGTGTTTATCAGGCCAAATTTCTATTAGAATAAGTGCAAAGGGTTATAGCAGTAAATAGAGGCTGGTGTAGTCACAGAATGGGATGCCCCAACAGGCAGGAGTGCACCTGTGAGCAGTAATACTATGCACAGCAAAAGTGTGTTTATCAGGCCAAATTTCTATTAGAATAAGTGCAAAGGGTTATAGCAGTAAATAGAGGCTGGTGTAGTCACAGAATGGGATGCCCCAACAGGCAGGAGTGCACCTGTGAGCAGTAATACTATGCACAGCAAAAGTGTGTTTATCAGGCCAAATTTCTATTAGAATAAGTGCAAAGGGTTATAGCAGTAAATAGAGGTTGGTGTAGTCACAGAATGGGATGCCCCAACAGGCAGGAGTGCACCTGTGAGCAGTAATACTATGCACAGCGAAAGTGTGTTTATCAGGCCAAATTTCTATTAGAATAAGTGCAAAGGGTTATAGCAGTAAATAGAGGCTGGTGTAGTCACAGAATGGGATGCCCCAACAGGCAGGAGTGCACCTGTGAGCAGTAATACTATGCACAGCAAAAGTGTGTTTATCAGGCCAAATTTCTATTAGAATAAGTGCAAAGGGTTATAGCAGTAAATAGAGGCTGGTGTAGTCACAGAATGGGATGCCCCAACAGGCAGGAGTGCACATGTGAGCAGTAATACTATGCACAGCAAAAGTGTGTTTATCAGCCCAAATTTCTATTAGAACAAGTGCAAAGGTTTATAGCAGTAAATAGAGGCTGGTGTAGTCACAGAATGGGATGCCCCAACAGCCAGGAGTGCACCTGTGAGCAGTAATACTATGCACAGCAAGTGTGTTTATCAGGCCAAATTTGTATTAGAATAAGTGCAAAGGGTTATAGCAGTAAATAGAGGCTGGTGTAGTCACAGAATGGGATGCCCCAACAGGCAGGAGTGCACCTGTGAGCAGTAATACTATGCACAGCAAAAGTGTGTTTATCAGGCCAAATTTCTATTAGAATAAGTGCAAAGGGTTATAGCAGTAAATAGAGGCTGGTGTAGTCACAGAATGGGATGCCCCAACAGCCAAGAGTGCACCTGTGAGCAGTAATACTATGCACAGCAAGTGTGTTTATCAGGCCAAATTTCTATTAGAATAAGTGCAAAGGGTTATAGCAGTAAATAGAGGCTGGTGTAGTCACAGAATGGGATGCCCCAACAGCCAGCAGTGCACCTGTGAGCAGTAATACTATGCACAGCAAGTGTGTTTATCAGGCCAAATTTCTATTAGAATAAGTGCAAAGGGTTATAGCAGTAAATAGAGGCTGGTGTAGTCACAGAATGGGATGCCCCAACAGGCAGGAGTGCACCTGTGAGCAGTAATACTATGCACAGCAAAAGTGTGTTTATCAGCCCAAATATCTATTAGAATAAGTGCAAAGGGTTATAGCAGTAAATAGAGGCTGGTGTAGTCACAGAATGGGATGCCCCAACAGCCAGGAGTGCACCTGTGAGCAGTAATACTATGCACAGCAAGTGTGTTTATCAGGCCAAATTTCTATTAGAATAAGTGCAAAGGGTTATAGCAGTAAATAGAGGCTGGTGTAGTCACAGAATGGGATGCCCCAACAGGCAGGAGTGCACCTGTGAGCAGTAATACTATGCACAGCAAAAGTGTGTTTATCAGGCCAAATTTCTATTAGAATAAGTGCAAAGGGTTATAGCAGTAAATAGAGGCTGGTGTAGTCACAGAATGGGATGCCCCAACAGGCAGGAGTACACCTGTGAGCAGTAATACTATGCACAGCAAAAGTGTGTTTATCAGGCCAAATTTCTATTAGAATAAGTGCAAAGGGTTATAGCAGTAAATAGAGGTTGGTGTAGTCACAGAATGGGATGCCCCAACAGGCAGGAGTGCACCTGTGAGCAGTAATACTATGCACAGCGAAAGTGTGTTTATCAGGCCAAATTTCTATTAGAATAAGTGCAAAGGGTTATAGCAGTAAATAGAGGCTGGTGTAGTCACAGAATGGGATGCCCCAACAGGCAGGAGTGCACCTGTGAGCAGTAATACTATGCACAGCAAAAATGTGTTTATCAGGCCAGATTTCTATTAGAATAAGTGCAAAGGGTTATAGCAGTAAATAGAGGCTGGTGTAGTCACAGAATGGGATGCCCCAACAGGCAGGAGTGCACCTGTGAGCAGTAATACTATGCACAGCAAAAGTGTGTTTATCAGCCCAAATTTCTATTAGAACAAGTGCAAAGGTTTATAGCAGTAAATAGAGGCTGGTGTAGTCACAGAATGGGATGCCCCAACAGCCAGGAGTGCACCTGTGAGCAGTAATACTATGCACAGCAAGTGTGTTTATCAGGCCAAATTTCTATTAGAATAAGTGCAAAGGGTTATAGCAGTAAATAGAGGCTGGTGTAATCACAGAATGGGATGCCCCAACAGGCAGGAGTGCACCTGTGAGCAGTAATACTATGCACAGCAAAAGTGTGTTTATCAGGCCAAATTTCTATTAGAATAAGTGCAAAGGGTTATAGCAGTAAATAGAGGCTGCTGTAGTCACAGAATGGGATGCCCCAACAGCCAAGAGTGCACCTGTGAGCAGTAATACTATGCACAGCAAGTGTGTTTATCAGGCCAAATTTCTATTAGAATAAGTGCAAAGGGTTATAGCAGTAAATAGAGGCTGGTGTAGTCACAGAATGGGATGCCCCAACAGCCAGCAGTGCACCTGTGAGCAGTAATACTATGCACAGCAAGTGTGTTTATCAGGCCAAATTTCTATTAGAATAAGTGCAAAGGGTTATAGCAGTAAATAGAGGCTGGTGTAGTCACAGAATGGGATGCCCCAACAGGCAGGAGTGCACCTGTGAGCAGTAATACTATGCACAGCAAAAGTGTGTTTATCAGGCCAAATTTCTATTAGAATAAGTGCAAATGGTTATGGTATTAAATAGAGGCTTGTGTAGTCACAGAATGGGATGCCCCAACAGTCAGCGGTGCACCTGGCAGCAGTACTACTATGCACAGCAAAAGTGTCTGTATCAGGCCAAATTTCTATTAGAATAAGTGCAAATGGTTATAGTATTAAATAGAGGCTGGTGTAGTCACAGAATGGGATGCCCCAACAGTCAGCAGTGCACCTGGCAGCAGTACTACTATGCACAGCAAAAGTGTCTTTATCAGGCCAAATTTCTATTAGAATAAGTGCAAATGGTTATAGTATTAAATAGAGGCTGGTGTAGTCACAGAATGGGATGCCCCAACAGCCAGGAGTGCACCTGTGAGCAGTAATACTATGCACAGCAAGTGTGTTTATCAGGCCAAATTTCTATTAGAATAAGTGCAAAGGGTTATAGCAGTAAATAGAGGCTGGTGTAGTCACAGAATGGGATGCCCCAACAGGCAGGAGTGCACCTGTGAGCAGTAATACTATGCACAGCAAAAGTGTGTTTATCAGGCCAAATTTCTATTAGAATAAGTGCAAATGGTTATGGTATTAAATAGAGGCTTGTGTAGTCACAGAATGGGATGCCCCAACAGTCAGCGGTGCACCTGGCAGCAGTACTACTATGCACAGCAAAAGTGTCTTTATCAGGCCAAATTTCTATTAGAATAAGTGCAAATGGTTATAGTATTAAATAGAGGCTGGTGTAGTCACAGAATTGGATGCCCCAACAGTCAGCAGTGCACCTGGCAGCAGTACTACTATGCACAGCAAAAGTGTCTTTATCAGGCCAAATTTCTATTAGAATAAGTGCAAATGGTTATAGCAGTAAATAGAGGCTGGTGTAGTTACAGAATGGGATGCCCCAACAGTCAGCAGTGCACCTGGCAGCAGTACTACTATGCACAGCAAAAGTGTCTTTATCAGGCCAAATTTCTATTAGAATAAGTGCAAATGGTTATAGTATTAAATAGAGACTGGTGTAGTCACAGAATGGGATGCCCCAACAGTCAGCAGTGCACCTGGCAGCAGTACTACTATGCAGAGCAAAAGTGTCTTTATCAGGCCAAATTTCTATTAGAATAAGTGCAAATGGTTATAGTATTAAATAGAGGCTGGTGTAGTCACAGAATGGGATGCCCCAACAGTCAGCAGTGCACCTGGCAGCAGTACTACTATGCACAGCAAAAGTGTCTTTATCAGGCCAAATTTCTATTAGAATAAGTGCAAATGGTTATAGCAGTAAATAGAGGCTGGTGTAGTTACAGAATGGGATGCCCCAACAGTCAGCAGCGCACCTGGCAGCAGTACTACTATGCACAGCAAAAGTGTCTTTATCAGGCCAAATTTCTATTAGAATAAGTGCAAATGGTTATAGCAGTAAATAGAGGCTGGTGTAGTCACAGAATGGGATGCCCCAACAGTCAGCAGTGCACCTGGCAGCAGTACTACTATGCACATCAAAAGTGTCTTTATCAGGCCAAATTTCTATTAGAATAAGTGCAAATGGTTATAGCAGTAAATAGAGGCTGGTGTAGTTACAGAATGGGATGCCCCAACAGGAGTGCACCTGTGAGCAGTAATACTATGCACAGCAAGTGTGTTTATCAGGCCAAATTTCTATTAAAATAAGTGCAAAGGGTTATAGCAGTAAATAGAGGCTGGTGTAGTCACAGAATGGGATGCCTCACACCAGACTTGAGATCAGTTTAGTATATATGCACAGTAAGTGTATAAGCAGCCTGAAAATGCTAACAAAGCCAGTCAGCCAGCCAGTAACACTCAGGCTGGATGAAAAAAAATCTCCCTGTGACTGCCTCCGATTTTTCCTAACTTTCCCTGCTTTTCGCTGACTTTCTGTCTGTCTCCTGCCTGTCTCCTGCCTGTCTCCAGCCTGTCCATGTCTGTCCCTGGCTCTCTGTCTCTCCCTCACTACAGCAGCGTCCTGTCTCTCACGAATGCAATAGAGAAATGAGGAAAAGCAAGATGTCCGCCGACTTAAATAGCGCTGTGACGTCACCGGGCTTGCTGGCTGCTGATAGGCTGCATGTGACTGCCCCAGCTTGCACTGGCGCGGGGTAGATGTCTGGACATGTCCCGTCCGCCATCTTAGAATGCCTGTAATGTAAATGAATGGATGTTAAAGGAAAGCTTCGAGCGATCGAAGCACGGGGAAATTCGGATTCGATCCGAATAGAATTTTTCATGAAATTCGGATCGAATCCGGGTTCGTCCGGATCGATTCGCTCATCCCTACTAATAACCTATGTGGGAGTGGGGAATAACATTTTTGTAATTAGCAGAGAACAAAAGCAGCCAATGGGTAAATATCAAGTCCACGCTATTGCATCTGCTGGCCGCTCCTGGCTGATGATCAGAGAACCATCCACAATACATTACAGCATATAATGATTTACCTAAAAAGGAAACTTTAAAATGCAAAAACTGAAAGCATTGAAATTCCATAAAGGAAAAGCTTTACCTAGTTTAATTAACTGCTATAATTGCAATGGGACTACCATCTTTGAGCTGTCTGCTGGTCGAAGCCTCCCAAATATCTAGCATTTATCCTTACCACGATCCAGTAAATAGGTAGGAAGAGGGCCTGATTATGAAGGGGGGCGCGCGGGACACACGCCTCGGGGCCTCCACCACTTGCCCTGCAAAGGGGGCCTCCACCAAACTTTGGGTTATGGTCTGGTCCAGGAGGCTTTTTAGTCTTTGATCTGACGGGCCGCGATGCCAGTAACAAGGTTATAGGCTGGGGTGGGGGCACCCACGCGCTTGGGCAAGCCTTTTTATTTTTTTGTTTTTGCAAACCTGCAGCCAAAGCCACCACAGGGCAGGATGGAGAGTCTAGAGCAGCACAGCCACCATCAGAAATGCAACAGTGATGGGTGGGTGCAGAACTGTCAATTGGTGGAGCTCACTGCACATTAGCCACCAAGCAAAGCCGCTGGCAGCTCAATGCAGGGAACTGTTTTCTGCTGGACCAGATGGGGACTACACCCCCCCCCCCACCCAGAATGGCAAAGCAGGAGTTCCCGAGCAGCACGCACCTGCAGAAGGGTGGCACAAAGGACTCGATCTGACGTTCCAGTAAGTAGGCGGGAGGCAGACAACCACCAATCAGTTACTTGGCTGGACTATTATTTTATAGGAAAAAAATACTGTATCTGGGGCTTCCATCACACTTAATCCGGCCCTGGGTAGGAATTAAGGAAAACTCCATTTTGTCGGGTTTTTGGTGTTTATCCTCTTTTGGAATGTAATATAAAAAATTGAGTTAGGATTGTACTGTTTCCATGATTCTCATATTCCCGGGACTCTGTTTTGCTACAGTGGGAGTGGTTTTCATGGCCTTGAGTAAAACAAGGGACTACAAGTCTCACAATTCTTCCAATGTAACAGGTGAATTCTTTAGCAGCTTTGGCTATGTCTAAGCAGCCTAATGACCTATCCAGTTGAGAACCCGGCCATTAAAAGATAAAAATGACCCAATGATAAAAATCCATATAAATTGATGGATGGCAGGAGAAGGGGTCAGTTATACACCCAGCATCAAGAAATATCCAGCCAGGCTTGTTTTATTTATTTTAATGGCAGGATGAGAAAATCAGTGGTGACAGGTTCTGTCACCCATGATACACTAAGCCTGTCACCCGTGGTTTTTATTCCTACCAGGAGAGAATAAACCACAAGTCGGGAGTTTTATTGAGTGTATAAATGACCCCTCCTATCATTTACGTGTTTATATGGATTTTTAATATTACACAATTTTGCGATAGTGCTCATTTAACCCTTGCTACTGGAACACAAGACTGTTACTCATGCCTTAGCCAATCAGATACTTAGCAAGCTAGAGTGAGGAAGTTTATGACTCGAAATCACCACTTTGATGTACATAGCTAAGGCTGACACATTGTTGCTATGACAAACTGTTTTCTTTTTAAACACAGATTTGCAAACACATAGAAAAATAAACAAAAAATAAATAAGTTTAGCACGTCAAAGACATTATTTTTCCACACAATAATGGAAACTTTTAAAAATGCTTTTGAAAGTGGAATTCCCTTTAATGACCCAGAATGACCAAATACCAAAGCAAACAGATATTGACATAATCCAATAAGGAGAAGGTTTGCTCCTGGTAAAAGGTCTGGGGCAGCCCCAAGCTGACAGAGCCTACAGTTACAAACTCTGCTGGAAAGTCAGTGTTTTGGACGAGAAGCTTCATGACCTTAGTCAGTTAGTAAATGCAAAGATCTGTCCCTCCATTTATTCTTAGTATACAGTACGTCCTGCTCCAGATAAGATTCTTTACTCTTGGGTATTACTCTGCCAGACGGCGCTGGACTGCAGAGACCGCGAAATTGGCTCCTCCCGGCCCCTCAAATACCTGGGACCTCCCACAAATCCCCAGAATTTCTCTGCAGTCTGGACTGCGAAGGACAAGAAGATGGCTCTCTCTACTCGCAGGTGAGCGGGGCTATTAGCCTGCGGCCCTGTAGGACTATTCCCACCCTTTCCATTATTAATCTGCCTCCCAGCTTTGGCTGCGCTGGTCCGGGTGATGGTAGGCAGCACCGCTGTCAGGTGCTTAGGAGCGCTGCTCCACCGCAATCCCCCACCAAAGGGTAGGCGGTATAGGCATATGGTGAGCCTTTATGGGATGCCCCTCCCGCACTTTTGCCCCTTGCCACTGTCTATCGGTTAAGTCTATCGGCTTGCCCCTCCCTCGCTCTCCCTTGTAGCTCTCGGGGGGAGGGGGGGGGGTGCGTGTAGGTTTGGTGCTTCACTTGGATGCTTTTTATTCAGTCTCCGCACTGACTTTGGTTGCACTGGTTGCAGTTTGAATATGCCGCTGCCGCTTCAAATGCGTTGCGCGGTTGGCGGCAGCATTACCTCAGGCGCTGCTGCGTCTTCACTGGCTGCTTGTCACGTGTGCTGCTTCGCGCTCTTCGGGGGGCGGGGCCTGCGGATGGCGCGTTCCGCGTCACTGTCTCCGGCCCGCCCCTCGAGATATACTCGGTATTTTTTCTGGATTCTGTCTGCTGCGTGGCTGGCTTCTACCTACCGCGGTCCGTGAGTGCCCTCGCGGGCGGTTTATTTTCCCCTAATGTCATTATACATGTCGCTTATGGGGTTCTCTTCGCTTTTGTCTTTCAGGTGGGTCGAACTCCATTGGTTTCTCCCGGCCCTACCCCTCTTTTTAGTCTTTGAACTTGTGAGGCCTAGTGTGCAAATTACTCCCACTTCCCTAGCGGGCTATTGGGGCATCCCGGGTTGCTTTTATAGCGCGAATCCCTATCGGCCTATTGTGCCGCTATAATCACCATATGGAGGCGTCTCAAGATAATGTGCTTGGGGTTCCTTCGGGACAAGCCCGGCTGTGTGTAGCTTGTGGGGTGTCCCCTACTAGTGCTGACAATGTGCGGGTCTGTATTACTTGTGCCCAGCAGGTGCTTGCGCTGCAGCCTGGTTTACCAGCAGCTGGGCCTGCGCCACGTATGGCTTCACCTACTCCCCCAAGCTAAAATTTGACTCCCATTGAGCTGCATACCAGTGGGGATTCTCAGCCTGATGTGTCTGCTAGACTGGCTAGTGTTGAGAAGTTGCTTGCTAATACCATGGGGCGTAAGGCCTCTGCTAAGAAGCGGCATTTGACGCCCGATGTCACTCTTTTCCCTGTGGAGGCTGAAGAGTTCTTTGAACTGTCTGGTTATATCACCTTGGAAGAAGGGGAGTTGTTCTCTGACTTGGAGTCATCTGATGCGATGCCCAGGGGTCATGATGATTCTGGCTCTGACCCCTGGGCCCCAGATGATACTGATAGGCTGTTGGGTCAGATTTTTGAGGTACTGTCTATCTCTCCCCCGGTTGCGGCCCCTAGGCAGCAGGGGGAACTGTTTCATACTGCTAAGCCACGTTTAGAATTTCCTGAGCAAGCCCATTTTAATAATCTCGTGCTCAAGGAATGGGAGCATCCTAGCAGGCTCCCCGGAGTCCCTAAGAGTTGGGATAAGAGATATCCCTTTCCTGCTGATGTGGTGAAGCGTTGGTCATCCTCTCCAGAGGTGGATGCCCCAGTCCTAGGGTTTGTCTAACACCTCTGTCATGCTTTCCCCTAACTCTACTACGCTGGCGTCCCAAGCATTTGCCTGTGTCGGGACGGGGCTGCGCCCGGTTTGTGCCTCTGCCATTACAGCGGTGGCTATTAGGACCTTGCTTAGAAGTGTCCTAGATGGTGCTCCTGATGATGTGTCTAGTGAAGAGTTTAATGCACTCTCTCGTTGTGAGGTTTTTGTGACTTATGTCCTCTCTGCCTTAGATGATACAATCAGGATGTGTGGCAGAGCCTCTGCCCTGGTGGCGGCTATACGCCGCTCGGTTTGGCTGAGCCAGTGGGCAGCTGACACCGCTGCCAAGAAGGCTCTCACTGGTTTTCCCTTCAAAGGGCTACGCCTATTTGGGGACTGCCTGGACCTGTTTGCTAAGGGAGGCAGGTTACCCCGGTGCAGGAGGAGGTCTCAGCCCTTTCGGGGCCCAGGCTCCTTTTCTTCTCCCTACCGTGGATCCAGACAGGGGAGGGGGGTCTCCTTTACTGGGGCCTGAGGAGATTTCTGGGGCAGGGGCAGAGGACGTGGACGCCCTGGCTCATCCTGGGGCTCCAAGCCTAAGTCTTCTCCCAAGCCCCCTCAGGCATGAAGGGGCGCCCTCACCCATCCAGGTGGGGGGACGGCTTCAGCATTTTGCTCACGTCTGGAGGCTTCATGTCTCAGACCGGTGGATTCAGGAGGTAGTATCCTCCAGTTACAAGATAGAGTTCGCTGCCTGGCTGCCCCCAAGATTCATCAGATCCCGGATGTCTCAGGACCCCATGTCAGCTCAGGCTCTAATTCTGGCGGTGCAAAGCCTTCTGGAGCTGGGGGTCATCTGTCAGGTCCCCTTACGAGAAAGGGACAAGGGGTTCTATTCCACCGTTTTCACCGTGCCCAAAAGAGATGGGTCAGTCAGGCCCATCCTGGACTTGAAGATCCTCAACAAATTTGTCAGGTGCAGGCACTTTCGCATGGAAACTTTGCGCTCTGCTATCAGTTGCCTGCATCCAGGGGACTTCATGACCTCTGTGGACATCAAGGATGCTTACCTCCATATTTCTGTTTTTCCAGGTCATCAAAGGTTCCTCAGGTTCGCTCTGGAGGATCAGCACTACCAATTTGTGGCATTGCCCTTCGGTCTCACTTCAGCTCCCAGAGTGTTCACCAAGGTGCTGGCAGGAGTGAAGGCTCTGCTCCGGTCTCAGGGCATTCGTGTGCTGCCCTATTTGGACGACATTCTCATCACTTCTCAGTCCCTCCAACAGGCAGAGCTGGATACTCAGCTAGTAGTGTCCACTCTGTAGTCATTTGGCTGGGTGATCAACCATCCCAAGTCTTCCATGTCTCCCTCCTTGGTGAGGCCATTCCTGGGAATGAATCTGGATACAGTTCAGGCAAGGATTTTTCTTCCTCAGCAGAAGGTGGGCAGTCTGCTAGCTCAGGTTCAGTCCTTGCTATCTTACCCTTATCCCTTCATCAGGCAGGGAATGCAGCTGGTGAGTCCGATGGAGTCATGCTTCGAGTCGGTCCCTTATGCCCAGTTTCACATGAGGCCTCTGCAACTCCACCTCTTGTCAGTTTGGGACAAGGACCCTGCGTCCCTGGACCTGGTCTTTGTTCTGTCCCCCCTAGCCAGGAGGTCTCTCTCGTGGTGGCTGGATTCCAGAAACCTGTTGGCGGGCAGATCCTTTCGGGCCCCCTGCTGGAAGACGGTCACCACGGATGCCAGTCTGACGGGTTGGGGGGGGCTTCTGGAAGTCCCTACAGTTCCAAGGGCACTGGGGCCCATCAACATTCTGGAATTGAGGGTGATCAGGTTGGTTCTGGCTTCGGGGCCGGCCTGTTCAGGTACGCTCGGACAACCAGACGGCAGTTGCCTACTTCAATAATCAGCAAGGGACCCGGAGCAAGGGGGCCCTCCAGGAAGTGTCTCTGATCCTGTCGTGGGCGGAGGACAATGTTCCCTGCATCTCAGCTGTGTACATTCCGGGGGTGGAGAATCTGCAAGCAGACTCTCTGAGCAGGGGGACCTCTCACCTGGGAGAATGGTCCCTCTGCGACAGGGTGTTTCACTATCTGTGTCACCGTTGGGGTCAACCAGATGTGGATCTGTTTGCGTCCCGTCACAATCACAAGCTCCCGGTCTTTGTCTCCCTGTCCCAGGATACTCTGGCTTTCAGCTCCTGTATGTCTTTCCCCCATTCCCCCTGCTGGGCAGGGTTTTGCGCAAGATAGCTCAGGAGGGGGTGCCAGCTATCCTGGTGGCTCCCAGGTGGCCAAGAAGAGTGTGGTTCGCAGACGTAGTGCAGCTGGCAGTAGATCAGGGCGCTCTGCCCAGGGTTCCAGACCTGCTCACGCAGGGTCATTTACGCCATCCCAATTTACAAATGCTGGCTTTGACGGCCTGGCTGCTGAAACCTCCATCTTGATGGAGAAGGGGCTGTCTGCCTCTGTTGTTGATACCATGATCAATGCTAGGATAAGTCTACTTCTTCTATTTACTATAGGGTTTGGCATGCCTACATTGACTGGTGTGATTCTAGGTCTCTTCCCTTTCGTGTGTTCTCTATTCCCAGGATCCTGGAGTTCCTATAGCATGGTTTGGATCTGGGGCTTCAACTCAGTACTCTGAAGGGTCATGTCTCTGCCTTGGCTGTTTTCTTCCAGAGGTCTTTTGCTCAGCATTCTCTGATCAGGACTTTTTTCCAGGGGGTTACTCATGAGCGTCCCCCATGTAAGCCTTTGTTGCCTGTTTGGGATCTGAACTTGGTCCTGTCTGCCTTGCATGGTGCTCCCTTTGAACATGTGCAGGAGGCTGAGTTGGCCATTCTTACTCTCAAGGTTGTCTTTTTGGTGGCTATCACTTCTGTTAGGCGTGTTTCTTGCGCTTTCCATCCAGCCCCCCTACTTTGAGAGACACCAGGACAAGGTGGTGTTTTGCTTCAAACCAGATTTTCTGCCTAAGGTTGTGTCTGCCTTTCATCTGAATCAGGACATTGTTCTTCCTTCTTTGTGCCCTAATCCTAGTAACGCTAAGGAGAGGGTTTTGCATTCCTTGGATGTGGTTAGGTGTCTGAAGTACTATCTGGTGGCTACTGCACCTTTCAGAAAAACTGATGCTCTTTTTGTGGTCCTAGGAAGGATCTGGCTCCTGCTATCAGCAAATGGATCCATCAGGCTGTGATTCAGGCCTACTCTGCTAAGGGGAAGAATCCTCCCTTCCGCCTTACTGCTCATTCTACTCGTGCTATTGGTGCCTCTTGGGCTTTTCAACAACAGGCTTCTGTTGAACAAGTTTGCAAGGCCACTACTTGGTCTTCTGTTCATACTTTTTCAAAGTTTTACAAGGTTGATGTCAGGGCCTCAGCTGATGCTGCTTTTGGCCGCAAGGTTCTGCAGGCGGCAGTGGTCTGACCTGCCTGTTGTTACCTTTGGGGATCCCACCCTACTTTATGGACACTGCTATTGGATGTCCCAAGAGTAAAGAATCTTATCTGGAGCAGGACGTACTGTATACTAAGAATAATACAATTCTGTGATTACTCACCTGTAGAATTGTTATTATGAGTATACAGTCTGTCCTGCTCCACCCGACCCTTGGTTTTTCATTATCCTTGGATCCCCTGTATGGTGATTGTTATCATTGTTTTATAGTTACTAGTTGGTTCTGTTATCATTCTCCCGGCTTCTCGTTAACTGCTTTTCAATACTGGGGATTTGTGGGAGGTCCCGGGGTATTTGAGGGGCCGGGAGGAGCCAATTTCGCGGTCTCTGCAGTCCAGCGCCATCTGGCGGAGTAATACCCAAGAGTAAAGAATCTTATCTGGAGCAGGACGTACTGTATACTCATAATAACAATTCTACAGGTGAGTAATCACAGAATTGTATTATTAATCCTATTAAGGTTGAGGAGAGATACTTCTTGTACCAACATACAGTAGTAGGGGATTCTTTACTGTAAGAGCAGTGAGACTATGGAACTAGGAAGTAGTCATGAGTTTAAAAGTGACTTAGCTGCCTTCCTTACACGTAATAATATTAGCAGCTATGGCTACTAGATCACTAATAAACAGGCTGAACTGGATGAAAGCCTGTTTTCCAGCCTTACATTCTATGGGCCTAATTTATTAAGCACTATTTGCGGGAATTTTTTTCTCAAATTTTCTTTTTACACTGACACATTTCAGCATTGCAAGAAACACATTTACTAAAACATCTGCATTGCAGCAACAGGAATAACAAATTATATGTGGCAATGTGGCGAATTCTGGCATGTTGTGCTTGATAAATCAGGATCGATGTTACTATGGTAGTAAGTACTTCTCTGCTTTAAAGCAAAATCTTGCCAAAGCCTTATTGAAACTGGACCAACACTCATTTTACTAAACTGGGCATCCGAGGATGCCCCCCTCCTGTCTGTCATATAGCAGCGGAGACTAACACCCATGCCACGCACGGGCACTGTTAAAAGGGGATTACAGGCATACAGCGCCTGTTGAAATCCCTGTTTTTGAGTTTTGGGGGTGATGGCAGCACATTAAAATTTCAACACCCGGAAGTGCATTGGGGACACTTGAAATACATGACACACATTTTGCATGGTCCAAATTGCATGTTTGCAGTGCAACACAAAAGGGCAAAAAAAGCATACAAAAACATTTCCAAAAAACCCAGGGATACTGTGGCAAAAAATGATAACAAACCCATTGTAATCTAGGGGATAAGGCCACACAGGGCATGGCGTGCACCTGGTCTTATGTGGCACTGTAGGGAACACAGCGCTGGCACTCATATACTCCCCGCACTGTTGATAGATGGGAAACTACCTGGCACTATCACAGGTGCTATGGATTTTTTACTTTTTGCAATGGGACCTGACATTCTCCTGACACTCATCGGGCACTATGTGGCACTAGCGCTTCTTAAATAAACACCTAAGTCTACTTTTGGCTCTTATCTTCCTTCTAGGACTATTTTCAATAGCCCATAGTTGTTCCCAGCATAAGATTGCAAGAAGGAGGCATACCTGGGGAAAATTTAAATTAAAATCACTATAACAGGAATACCAAGCAACATTGAGGGAAGAGAACATCAAAACGGTAATGAACCTGAGATAGGGGAGCAAAATAGATTAATTTGTTTTTGCAGGGTTTTGGTCCACTTTACATGTAAGAACTGAAAACAACATATAAATACAAACCAGGTGTATGAAAATGTACGAAAGCAAGACCATACTGACAATTAAAACATACTGACATACATCAAAATTTCAAAAGAAGCCTATACTGCACCATAGCCTCGATTCAAAGACACATTCGTCCAGACTTCCGTAGCTGTCTGTGAAAGTTTGGGTGGGTGTTAGTCTTTTTTTTGCTTTTTTTCATTCATTTTAAATTCGTACGAGCGTTCGGGAAAATGCGTATATGCGCTTTCGATGAACGGAAGCAAATCGGAACATTTCCGTTAGTTGGGATCATTTTCCAAACAAAATCTGATATTTTTCGTTCGTTCAGATAACTTCCGTTGTTGGGATGGGTTTCTGTCTGATTCAGAGAGCTGATTTCCGATGGGCCACCACCCTATAAATCCGTTTCATTTCCGATCCACTTACGGGACCTTTGAGGGCTCGGATTGCTATTGTTGAACATGTTTTGCGGCTATGTGGAGGAGTCTGCGCGCCTTTAGCACCAAGGCATTGTATGTATCAGCATGGCCGAGGCCATAAATTGTATAGCAATGCATACCTAAATCAATACATTTCATGTATGCCTTATAGAAGCATTTTAATGCTGACCTTAATTAGTCCTTAGCATGTAAACATTTATTTTCCCACACATCCATATAATTGCTATATTTTTTTAGACTTATGTCCTTTGTGAATTATATTTGGATTGTTGAACTTGAATCTTAATTTGTTGTAGGAGTTATTGTTTTAGTCGGTTACTTTTGCTTTGTGTAATTATTTTATATTTGGTTGCGGGAACCGCAAGATGTGCCACTCGCATAACATACAAGCAGTGTTTGGTCCAGCTATGCGATTCCTCAGTGTTCTTGCAGGGCATCCAGGGTCGTCCCATGATGCTTATATATTGCAGAGCTCCGGCTTATTTCGTCAGTTTGAGTCAGGAGAATTATCTGGTAGATGGCTCCTGGGTAAATTTGCTCACATTCCATCAATCCATTTTCACTGTATGGCAATGAATATAGTTGATGACTCATGACTTAAACTATTGCTGTTTTTAGCCCTTGATGACATGTTAAACAATATTGTAGCTTAGAATGTGTATTTTATGTTATTATTTTTAAATTCTTTCAGGGGATTCTGGATGTCCACTCCTGCCCTTGCTCCTGATGCCCGTTCTTTGCCTGCAGAATGCGGGCCAGGGGGTTCTCTAATTGGGCACTATGCAAAACCCGGGCCGTGGTGGCGAGGGCCCTTTGGCTTTTGAAGTCCAGATTTAGGTGTTTGGACCATACAGCGGGGGGGGGGGCACTGCAGTATGACCCCAACAAGGTTATACCAATATTTTAATTTACGTTTTTAACAGGGACCACACGTGCCAGAGTGGCACAACTGTCAGGGTCCTTCAGTTGGTGGGCGAGATGCAGGAGCTGCGTGACTCGGGGACCACAGATGAAGAATAATGTTCTGTGGCCTGCCATTGCTATGTATTTTGTTTTTTATAGTTGTAAAAATTAGAATTTTTTAAAATTTTTAAACATTTTATATTTTATGATGGAATCCAAAAAAAAAAATGTTACAGTGTCATTTCATTTACAAAATACATTAACACAAAACTAATGGGCCCAGAAATATTAAAAGATGAATATTCACATGACCGAGAAGTGATTTGGGTGAGCTTTAAGGGTCCAAAAGGGAAGATGGAGGATAGTGCTAAGTGGTTTGGGTGAGCTTTAAGGGTCCAAAAGGGAAGATGGAGGAGAGTGCTAAGTGATTTAGCTAAACATTGTAGTAGAAGTGAGGGTGGCAAATATGTAGGCGAGCACTTTAATGAGTTAAGTTTGTAGTGCGCAGGCGCTAGATCGTAAGGATTTCCGTCTGGACGAATATTTATTGAAAAAGGGAAACAGAATCGAACGGGAAACGTAAAGGATTCGTTGGAGGATACAATGGGAAAAGGTCCAAAATGAAAGCCTACGTTGTAACATGTGAAAATGAAACGGAAAAGTCACGCTGGAAAATGACATACTCGTATTCGTAATCTGCCGTACGAACGGACGGAAACTTTACAGAAGGTTTTCAATGCATGCATAGAATCGCTCGCACACTCATACGAGAATGGAAACATTTCACAAAAAAAACAGATCGGCACTAAAACGGAAGTTTTTTTTGTCTCTCTGAATCGAGCCTCATGTACTGAAATGGTATAATAAATATATAATTGTTACACAACCCCTGAAGAGTGTGGAGCAAAAGAGAACGAAAATTATCGTTTTATAGTTCTTACATTACTGCGCTACACTGTTTATATGGGGCTTTAGCTTTATCTTTCGAGATGTTCTCTGCATCTCTGTTATTTTGCTATACTCAGTAGATAAACTCTGATCTATATTAAAAGAACACTTGTTAAATGTATTAAGAGAATCCTAAGCTTTCATAACAATTTGGATTTGGTTCCATAAATAAGTCCTTTGGACTGCAGACATTCCTCTAAGGAGCCCTGTCTGGAAACACCATATTCTAACATTTCCAGAGGAAACCGTCTTATCTGTTCATGTGGTTTACACAGATATAATCAACATTAAAACGTTCTGCTAAAATGGATTGCACATATTTCCATTCCACTGAGGTTATTGCTAAATAGACACTTAAGCTTATCAACTATTCTCATTGTAATAACTTAGACACCTGAGAT
This sequence comes from Gastrophryne carolinensis, assembly GCA_027917425.1. Taxonomy (NCBI): domain Eukaryota; kingdom Metazoa; phylum Chordata; class Amphibia; order Anura; family Microhylidae; genus Gastrophryne; species Gastrophryne carolinensis. The sequence continues at coordinate 457,793,727 of CM051234.1, forward strand.
GATGATGTACAAATAATAGATGTTATTAGATATAAGGATTCCAATTTCCTATCTCCTAAACTGATTAGAAATGTGTAGCTAACATTCTTACACAGCAATTCCGTCTGTAATACACAGTAATGAGTATTTTTTTCCCAGGTAAAAAAGCACTTTGTAGCAAGATAATATCATTGGCCAGATGAAATAAAGATATGTTTTATGATATCATCATATCGTTACATGACATCAGGAGGGGCTCCCGATACTGATATTACCTGCTTATCATTCACTGTTAGTAATGTATATCTGCCTGAAGACACCACTTTTTGGCCTGAATTTTGAGTATCCGAACACTAAAAGTCCTACGAAAGCATTTTTTCAAAGCTATATGTGGCATAGAATTGTATTGCTGAAATATGCAAGTCTTCAAGGAAAAAATGTTTTATGGATGGGAACAAATAACTCTGATACCTCTATATACTGCTCAGCATTGATATTTATTTTCTAAGATGTGTAAGCTGCCAAAGCCATAGGGACTATTGCAATCCCATATCATCAGGTTTTGAACTGAGTGTTGATGCCGAGTGCCCCTCACTTTTGGAGTCCGCAGGACGCGCTGTCTGCACTTTCCATAAATCAGTCACATCCTCTCCAGTGTGCGCGCTCCCAGCCCCATACTACCTGAATGGCTGGGCGCACGCTCAGCCCAAAGATGTAGGGATGTGCCCACCAGTGTTTACATTGGCGAGGGACTGTTGCTGCGCCCTGGGAGGGTTCACACAGTGGGGCATGCCGATCTGGGATGCCCCGGGGAAAGGCCAGCAGTTGGCCCTGGAATCGTTAACATTCCAGAATCGTGCCTCAAGGGTTTTTTTCCGCTATAAATGAGCTTTGGCCCAGAGAAAATGGTGGTGTTTCTGGATTGTGCTGATATATGGCTTCTTCACATGATACAGCTTGCATTTGTGGACTGCACAGACAATGTTTTCTGCAAATATTCCCAAGCCCGCCACCTTTGGTGTACATTTGGTATACCTTACATAGATGGAGTGGAGTTGAGTATGTCCAATTGAGCTAGATGAGTTCAGATAAGAACAAAACAAAAAGAAAATTATAACTTAAAAGAACACATATGCTTGTTATTAACATTAAAAATGTTCACTGGAAGATATCTTGCGAGTGTCAAACTTAAAATGTATTTAAAGTGCAAGTCCAGTCTCTAATCCCACCCATACCTTGCCCAGAAACCAGCGCTACTTGGGGGGCGGCCACACAGAATGGCTTCCCCTGCTTTGTTCCCACTCCCACTTTAAGAATTACATTATAAAGCAAATTAAATTAGTTGTCACAGTACTCTAGTGAAAGTGTTAGGTGCACATTATGTTGAATCCTCTCCTCACTGAATCACGCTTTATTTTAAACTTTTAAATAAAGCAAGAGATATTTTAATGCAAGTTTGATGAATCGAGGCCTCTGTGTTAAAATAATCAAAAATGGCATTTTCTAGACATCTAATATTTGCAGCAACCAGACTGTGAATGCAATTTCAACAACACGCCAGCAAATTGTTTTCTCTAGCTGCCATCATTAGATCGAAGACAAAAATCTAAACTATCTGGAATGTAATATAATGTAAAGTCTTTTGTGTCAGATGGAATGAATGATTTTGTTTCAAGAACAGAGCGTTTCTTTGTACCAGGTATGCTGTATAGCCAGTCTATAGCTTCCACATGTATGATTAGGTGTCCCTCACATACTTTCCATCAGGCTCTAGATTTTTAGACTTTTCCGTTTAAACAATAAATGCTTACTTTAAAATCTGGGCAAACACAAACTTCTGTGCCAAAAACGTCTACATTTACACATCTTGCCAAATCTTAGCCCATTACATATTGATCTGCAGCCCTTTGAAAGGGAAAAAAATGAGCCGCTTATGTCACTTTACAATGCGGGTCATGCTAATTATTTGGTGAAACCAGTGTGACTCCTGGTGCATTGTTGTGTGAATTGCAATCTGCACCCCAGTTAGCATTTTAGCCATAACACACAAAAAAGTGCAAAAAAAAGTCTGTGTCCTACGTTTCCCCCCAAAAAATTACCTGTACAAAACATTTTTATGATTTACATACATTTTTCCAGTGATGTAAGGATATATTTTTAAGGTTTGGAAATAACATAACCCCTGCTGGATATTTCACCATTTTTTTCTGCATAGCCCATAGGGTTCTGTTGTTTCCAAACTTTAAAACAAATACCCATACCTCATAGGAAAAATGATGTAACTAACCTGTAAAAATACAGGTAATTTTGGGGGAAAAAGGTAGAAAAACCCTTTTTTGTGTCTAAAAGCTAAAAAGCTCACTGGAGACACAGGTTGCAATCCACACAGTAATGGACACTGGACGTCACAATGGCTTCACCAAATATCTAGCATGACCCCCAATGCTTCTCTACTTCCTGCCAGTATTGTAAAATGAAAACTGGTCTGACGAGGTTAGCTTTACCAATATGAGGGTTGATTCAGAGAGACATAAGAAAACGTTTGTTTTTGCGTCGATCTGTTTTTTTTTTTTTTTATTTTCTCGCTCGCGTATGAGTGTATGCGTAATTCTAAGCATGCATCGCAAGCCTTCAGTAAAGTCTTCGTCCGTTCGTACGCCAACGAGAATGGCATTTTTCAGCTTTCGTTTTCCGTTTATGTTACTCATGTTACAACGTAGGCTTTAGTTTTTGCTCTTTTTCCATCGTCTCCTCCCACAAATCATTTACGTTTCCCCTTAGATTCAGATTTCCTTTTTCGATAACTAATCGTCCAGATGAAAATCGTTACGATCTTACGCCTAAGCACTACAAACTTAACTCATTGTTAACTCAATGTGCTCGCCTACATATTTGGTTCACTCACTTCTGCTACAAAATTTACCTAAATCACTTCACGGTATCATTCTTCTTCCATTTCCCACCCCTAAAACTTACCCAAATCACTTCGCGGTCTCATTCTTCTTCCATTTCCCACCCCTAAAACTTACCTAAATCACTTCGCGGTCTCATTCTTCTTCCATTTCCCACCCCTAAAACTTACCCAAATCACTTCACGGTCTCATTCTTCTTTCATTTCCCACCCCTAAAACTTACCTAAATCACTTTGCGGTCTCATTCTTCTTCCATTTCCCACCCCTAAAACTTACCCAAATCACTTCGCGGTCTCATTCTTCTTCCATTTCCCACCCCTAAAACTTACCTAAATCAATTAGCTGTCTCATTCTTCTTCCATTCCCACCCCTAAAACTTACCCAAATCACTTCATGGTCTCATTCTTCTTCCATTTCCCACCCCTAAAACTTACTAAATCACGCGGTCAGGCGAATCTTCATATCTGAATTTTCCTTTTTTCATTCTTTTTGTTGTAGCCAACCATTAATGAATGTATTTCTAAAAGTAAATCACACAGAAACAAGTTTTTTTTTTTTTGGGGGGGGGGGTTAATTTGAACTGGCATTTTTTTTTTTAAATGTGACTTTACATTTTTTTTTTTAAACTGTAAATTTAAAAATCTATTTTTTTTTTAATTATATAACAAAGTTTTTACATATATACAATGCAATGGCAGGACCCAGAACATTATTCTTCATCTGTGGTCCCCAACGAGTCGCGCAACTCCTGCATCTCGGCCACCAACTGAAGGACCCTGGCACTCATTTGTGCCACTCTGGCACGTGTGGTCCCTGTATAAAAAAGTAAAATACATTATTTGTTGGCAAATACATGTTTAACAGCTGTGGATGGAATGTTTATTAGGTTGCAAGCTAACTCATGAGGCCATATGCCATTATGCTAGGGAATTAATCAAAGGAAGAGGCCATATGTCATTATGCTAAGGAATTAATCAAAGGAAGAGGCCATATGTCATTATGCTAAGGAATTAATCAAAGGAAGAGGCCATATGTTATTATGCTTAGGAATTAATCAAAGGAAGAGGCCATATGTCATTATGCTAAGGAATTAATCAAAGGAAGAGGCCATATGTCACTGTGCTAAGGAATTAATCAAAGGAAGAGGCCATATGTCATTATGCTAAGGAATTAATCAAAGGAAGAAGCCATATGTCATTATGCTAATGCTATTGACTATGGCTTTAGGTATCTTGGTGATCATGTAAATTCCCACATACTCAAAATAATTGCATTACAACTTACGTTGTTGGTGGCCGAGCTCTGCTTCGGGGACCACCCTCCGTTCTGGGACCTGTCAACAGTAAGCAAATGACAATTTGAATGTGTTGTGACATCACCTACCTTCTCCATGTGCCTCCTGGGCCTGATCTGCTGCAGTCTCTGCTCCAGATCATTCGCCCGCTACAGAATCTTCTAGAAAAAGAGATTAAAGTGGACCAACACCCACGGGTGATCGGCCCGGGAATCTATAAGATTCCCGGGCCGATCACCCCCCACCCCGCGGGACATCCGAGATCGGGATGTCCCGCGGGGTGTAACCCCCCCAAAACCCCCGAAAAACCTTACCTCATCTTCGGCGGCGGCCGGCCGCCGCCGCCTCCCTCGCGCCCCTGTAGGTGTGCGCGCGCCCGCGCCGGCCGTCTGCGAATGGCCGGCGCGGGCGCGCGCGCGTCAAAAGGGACGCGCGGGAGGCGGCGGCGGCGGCAGCCGCTTAGACGTTCCTGAACCTGGCTTGTACGTCGGCGCTGGGAGCGGGGAGAGGTGAGTTTTTCGGGGGGTTAGGGGGGGTTTCACACAGCGGGGCACCCCGATCGGGGGTGCCCCACCGAAGTGGACCAAGACCCAGGATAGTCAAAATCCTGGGTGTTGGTCCACTTTAAGGGAATCAGCTTTGCTTTTAATAGCATGTATGTGTGTGCGGTTACTCCCTGCCCACGCCGTGACGCCCCTCCTCTGTGGATAGGTCCAGGGGCTGGTCGGAGGCCGCTACAGAGGAGAGGTAGGAACGTGTCCCTGGAGATTTCACTTTCTGCTGCAGATTCATGCAGCACTGACCGGCCTGTGCGCCTCCGGCTGCGTCGGATTTGGTACTCCATTTCCATCACTAGAAAAGAAAAGCATTTATAAATAAAGGCCTACCTTCTGTATTAGTTACATCTACCATGCAATCGCTATGTTCTTACTTGGGAAATGGAGCCTGAAAAATCATCACACCCGGGGCATGTGGAGTCGCTTCAGGTTCGACCAATGCTGCATGATCTGCGTATGGGTGAAGGTGGTGTCCGTCTCCTGCTGGATCCAAGAAACGATCTCCAGGGCGACATTCCTCTTCTCAAACGCGCTGGGCAGGTAGTCGTACCTGCGCTGAAGCATCATCTAAAAAACACAAAATATAAATAGTTGTTAGATCAAACTGCATACAAATATATGTCACAATTAGATCAGATCTTTTCTAGCCTCAAACTATCCTTCTAGATGCAAGTGACTTGGTTCGCACGGAGTTTTACAAACTTTTCAAAACAACTGTTTCTCCCTGCACTTCCTTAAGGCCTAGGCATGCATTTAGATGGCAAATCAAAGTCCTTACAATACACTTACGAGCATAATCAGCTTTTGTTGCTGCCGGGTGAAGATCGTGGGCGCCATCTTGTTTCTTGTCCGCAGCAGATAAGTAATGCCCCAGCGGTTTCCGGGTTCGAACAGACGAACGGCCGGACGCACACGAACGCGTAAGCGTCATACCCAGTCATTAGGATTTAAGGGGTCCTGGACACACAGCTCATTCTCTTTGAGACTTTCATCATGACATTGAAAAAACCCATCCCTAAGGCCACACCAGCCAAGGAGGCCACCAGCAAATGGGCAAGTTCATTAAATTATGGCGGATATATGCACTCCACACCAAAAGATAGTTTGCATTTAAAATATATTTATATAGTAAGTTGACACAGGTAAATAAATTATAATAGGTAATGCCACAATATGTTAAACTTCACAATTTAGGCTATGTACAAAAGGATACTGTTGTATAGGATGGGGTACAATCTCCAGGATCGTGGATCCCCTCAGAAAAAGAAAAGATAGCTGGTAACTCTAACATATGAATATATCTGTCTATAGAACAGCTATAGTGAAATAAACAGTATTCACCATTGTGGCCTATGAGGAGTTCCAATATTGGTCCTGAGGAGTGAGGAAGGAGGGGTGGAGAGGTGACTGGCCAGGATGAGTTAAGGACAACAATAATATACAGTAATATGGGTATAAAGCAATAACAGTGATTTCCTGGTCAGTCTAACCTTCATCCTCCCAGAGGAATATAAGATATCACAAGATGCATCTTAACAGGTTAAATCATGACGCGCATCATTATAAGTATGACAGTACAATGACATAACAATCACAAGTGTGGAGACAAATGATCGCAAGAACTTGTAGCCTACGTTTCGGAACCCACTGGTTCCTTTGGCAAGGCTGTGATCGCAGCTTTATACCCATATTACTGTATATTATTGTTGTATTATAGAGAGCACTGCCTCTCCTGATCCGTGTGCTAGTACCTCGCATGGGCAAAGGAGCACAAGTGACAAGGCCAGTAAGAGGCACAGGGCCCGAAGCCCCCCCTTCCCCCCAAGCACACCCTCTCCTCCTTGGCCACATTTGCCACCGTCACAGGTGGCAACCATCGATACATATGCCACATACACGCCTGGAAGTTCGGTGGCCACCCAGGCAAGGACCCCCAGTCCGATTGCAAGTCCAGTCCAGTCGTTCTCAAGCCACGTGTTGCCCATTTAATCACCACAGAGCCAGCCCAGAATGTCCCCTGAATTGCCAACAAACAGAGATGAGCCAGAAGAGCAAGCAATAGGCTGAACATTGCGTCAAGGACAGTTGAGTGGCAGGTTTGGTGAGGCCCAAACTCTTGCATTGGCAAGTGGCTTCACACTCCATTATGACGAGCTATATGGGCGACATTCGAAATCTACAAGCAAAATGAGAAAGACACAAATCTTGGAGGAGCTCACCAGACAGACAGCGGGGGAGGAGCTTAAAGATGTGGAGCAGATACAGAGCAAAATATCTGACCTGAAGTATGCAGCACGGAAGAAACAGAATAGACGGCGCAATAACAGGTACATATTTGAGTTGTGCATTTTTCTGTTTGTTGTATTGACCACAATGCCCTAAATTTGTCAACCTCTATTTTTCAGCTTACAAACTGGCAGAGGCTTCCCCACAAAATTACAGTATACACAAGCTGAGGAGATGGTGCTGGCGTTAATACACCCCGTCGCATTAGAGGGCCTCTCTGGCAGACGGGACACGGACATCCCTACCACTCCTGCAGGTTAGTAATGTTTGTTTGTATATGAAATGGTTTCTACCAGATTAAGAACATAGGAAGTGTTTTGTAATTAATCTCTTTCATTTTGTATCTAGAATCTGTCTATTTGAAACTGTCTTGATGGTCACCCCAACCTGTCATTAGGTACCACTATGTTGACATATTTTGTATTTAACCTGAAAAAACTTCAATAAAATCTTGGTAAAAGAAATGTTTTAAACGTGTGAAATGAGGTTCACAGGCAGATATGAACACATGCCCCTAGGGAGTGGCTTTGAGGGGAGGTTACTGTTTTAGCTGGGTGTTTAATGTCTGCAGAATGGTCATGTTAAAGGTTTACAGCCCATACACGACTTTGGACAGTATTTATGGTCACTATGAAACTCTTTATCTTAGCAAAGCACTGCCTGTTTTGTGAATCTAGTCAATCATAGGCAACACTTCCTTCTTTGTCTTTATACCACTTGGGTTGTAGCTGTGCTTTGGTCTTAAAAACTTGATCTGGGGTCAGGGAAAGGTCTACATAGGAAGAATGGCCACCAGCATACTCTGAAGACAAATGCTATTTGCAAGCTGAGTGTGGGCCCCTAATGGCCCTTTTGGGATGTGTTAAGCCTCATAACATGCAGTACATGCATGTTTGTCCTATTGAAGGTGGCCAATGTGTATGTACAGGGTGAGGCATACATATAAGAGATACTGACATTCATAGTGAAGGAAACCTTGTCCCGCTGTGGGAGTTGGCATTCCTGCTTGCCCACGTGTTTTTGAAAGCATATGTAGTAATCCAGATCATCAATGGATTTTTGTGTGTTTATGTGCCATTTACTTTTAAACCCAGCCCAGCATCAAGCCTCTGCAAGTGTGGAAGCCTCCTCCAGTTTGACCACTGTGAAGCTATGATATTTTTTATGTTTTGTTCCCATAGAAATTGTAAAAAATATTATACAATCACTGTATATATAGGACAATCCCTTTTGTTTGATGCAGGGTTGGTAACCCCCTTTGTTCTTGAAGACTGGTTTTCTGGGTGTGAGTTTCAGGTGTGCATTTGCATGCAAAGCTGGCTACCTGTGATAGAGATAGGGATGGGCCAGTATCACTTTGTGAGTTTTTGCCTGGGCCAATCAGACGACCTGCAGATTTCAAAATGGAACAAAGGGTCCACCTGATAAAAACAGTAGGACTGGAGAGAGATAGAGATTTTTCTTTTGGAGGGCAGCTGGAGAAGAGTTCTGCTGATGCGCCTGACCAGACGGACTAAGATGGGACTTTGCCTTGGGTAGATGGACCTGCGTTGTGAAGCCAAGTACAGCAGCCATCTTGTTTGGACGTGGTCTGCTGAATTTCTGCGTGGAGCAATTAAAACAGATGAGTAATCCGTTTTAATATATATATGCTTTTGCCCTGTTAGGCTTTCTATGTTGTAACACAGATTGTAGTATTTTCGTTTTGTACATTTTTCAAGGTATATAAAATAACTTTAAAGAATCATCTTCCTTGGAGATTACTGGCAATTGAACTTATTAGACAAACAAGGCGTAACTTTTGGAGATATACATGTATTTGAGCTCTTAAGTTTCCTTATATATTTGAGGGCTGCAAATATATTTTGTAAATTTTAGATAAATTACGCCCAAGCAAGACAACCACGCCGTCTACTTCCGTGCTGCCTAGGACCCAGGAACAGATATATAGGGTAAGTGGACTTTGATGAAACTGCTGATGCATGTGAATGTACATGACTAATTTGCAGAACAAATATATTTAAGGCCCAAACCAAACCTTTTTTTGCACATGTCCCAACAGACCCACACACTGATGGATGAAATCCAGGAGATGGAGGAGGAGGAGGATGCCAGCTTCATGGGACCTTCAGAACTGACCCCCCTGGAACCTAATTTGCCACTGTCCCAGCATGCTACTGCACCAAATCCTCTGCAGCAAAGTATATCTGGAAGCATGCTGCCAAACCATCGTGGGCAGCAGGCTGAGACTGAGCTTACAGTCCCCAGTGGTAGGTCTGCTGCAGAGATTTTGCCGAGCACATCTGGGACTCTTGCTCGCCCTAGAGGTCCAGCACCTGCAGGCACTCAAACCTGGGGAATTGGTAGACATAGTCAACAACGTACACCAGTTTCACAGGGGGGGTGCCTGGAGTCAGCGTGGCGCCATGACCGCTGTTACGTTCGGCAGGTGACTCAAAGAACCACATAGCAGCTTACTGCACAATTAGAGACATTCAATAATACATTCACCACCATGCTGATTGAATATAGGACGAGCAACAGCCAGATGGCCACCTTAAATAATAACTTCACTGCCATGCTCGAGGAAGTTAGAACAAGCAATAGACACATGCTGGAACAGTGGCAGATTATGAACGTCACACATGGCCAGGTGTTGGGCCACCTCCAAGGCCCATCACCAGGGTTTTATGCCCAACATCCATATTAACACCTATTTGACCTGTATCTGCTCCACATCTTTCCTCTACATCCCCACTGTATTTACCTGTCTGGTGAGCGCTAACAAGATTGCCTTTTTTATGGCTTTGCTTGTTTGATTTGGAATGTTGCCCATATAACTCATTAGAGTGCTGACATACCCCACTAGCCAATGCCTGAGCTAAAGCCTCACTGAAGCGGCCGCTCAAGCAGCCACGCTGCAGGCTTGGGCCTAATGAAATTGTGGCTGCCTCATCCTGTTTGTTGGCAACATTGGGGGACATTCTTGGCTGAGAAACAACTACATTTGGCCATGGCAAAGATTTGACTGGACTGGCATTAGGACTAGGATTAAGGGGTTATTGTTTGGGTGGGCCACTAATTTACAGGCGTGGATGTGGCATAGGTATGGCTGCTTTCCACCTGTGCCTGTGGCAAATGTGGCCAAGCAGGAGAGGGTGTGCATGTGGCCCTATGTATTCAAATCTTCCCCTGCAAATGGTTGTTCCTTATGTCTGTTTATGTTATTGGGCGGGGAAACTTCGGCCTGGAGTGCATAACTTTACAACTCCTGGATGTGGCCAATTGCTAGGTGCCATGAGTCTGCACCAATGTATACTTATGTTGTACTATGTATGTACATGAAGTCTGTGAGTGCCCTTCAACTAAAAATTGACATATTTATCTAAAATATATTGAATGTGACTTTAGCTGTTGTTGACTAAGTTGATACATTAATGTTTGGGTTATTTTGAGATTACTGAAGGTTTTTAAAAACAAACATATGAAAATAACATGCATAAGGCTCAGATCAAGTGTCAATGTTTTAGTAATTAATGCATTACTATTTTTTTAAAACAAATTAAAAAAGCCTTCACAAAGGCAAATCAAAGTCAGAATAACAACTTAAATTCAGCAAACAAACAAAGGCAAAAAAATTAGGCAAAATAGGTGCTGATCAAGTTGGCCCGCACGGCTTGGCCAGAGGCACTAGGTGTGCCAGGGTAGTGCTCAGCTGGCCCCTGGCTGGGTGGAAAGGGGGGCAGATCCACATACCGGGGGGCATGCTGCATGATGGCAAAGTTATGAAGGACACAGCAGGCGAGTATGATGTCTATGACCTTGTTGGGGTCATACTGGAGTGCCCCCCCGGTTTGGTCCAAACACCAGAAGCGTGTTTTTAAAAGGCCAAAGGCCCTCTCCACAATGGCCCGGGTCTTGCGGTGCGCCTGATTGTAGGTCTCCTGGGCCGCATTCTGTGGCCGAAGGATGGACGTCATGAGCCAGGGAAGTAGCGGATAGCCGGAATCCCCTGAAAGAATAAGACAATACTTACAGAAATTACACATTTAAAAAAAAAATTGTTTACAAGCGGTCGTTCACCCTGACTAAAAGCCTATCTTATATGTTAGCCACACCCTGTACATACAGATTGCTCACCTAAAAAAACATCATACCAGCATCTACTGCATGTTAAGAGCCTTTAAACATCAAAGATGGCGGCTCAGGGCAAATCAGGCAGCCTGCAAACAGTAAGTGGCTTATGACTGTGCTGCTCTGTATTCGGGGATGTCTGACCTTTTCCGGACCCCAGCTCTGCTCTGTCTGAGCAAAGCAAAGCTCTAACACACCCCCTGCACTTTATCCCGCTCTCCTCTCCTCAGTAAGTGTCATGCATCTGAGCAAAGATGTCGCCGACCCTAGCCTAAAGTCAAGAATAGAATTGCAGCCCAGTGGGGGAAAGAATAATAAGTAAGTTACTAGAAACTAGAAATATCTTATTTGGAAATGCTGGGGAATCAGTTTTTAAGGGTTTGTGCTTTGCTAAAGATCATGGATAAGGTCCGGTTTAACATGTCATCAAGGGGTCAAAACAGCCATAGGTTAGGACATGGCTCATCAACTATATTCATAGGCATACAGTGAAAAGGGAATGACATAATTTGCGGAAACTTACCAAGGAGCCATCCACCTGATAATTTTCCAGACTTAAACCGACCGTATAATCCTGATCTCCGCAAGATGTATGCTTCATGGGATGAGCCTGGATACCTGGTGAGCAGACTAAGGAACCGCATGTCCGGGGCCACCACTGCTTGCACATTCAGTGAGTGGCCCATTTTGCGGTTCCTGGCAAAAACAAAATATATATATATATTAGCAAGGCAAGGTAAACTACTCAAACACTAACTCCTAACACCCTCCAAAAAACATGTTGGACAATACAAATAACACTAACTAAGTAAATAAGTAGTTTTAAAGCCAAAAAGTATATGTATGTTGGAGAAAATAAAGATTAACTTTCGAATGACTAATTAAGGTCCCCATTAAAATGTTTGGCTAAGGCCTACATTAAAAACATTGCTGAAGGTATACACGGTCAAATGGGGCACAGGGACACTTGAGAAGGAGGGATTAAGCTATACACGGTCAAATGGGGCACAGGGACAATTTACAAGGAGGGATTAAGCTATACACGGTCAAATGGGGCACAGGGACACTTGAGAAGGAGGGATTAAGCTAGACACGGTCAAATGGGGCACAGGCACACTAGAGAAGGAGGAATTAAGCTATACACGGTCAAATGGGGTACAGGGACAATTTACAAGGAGGGATTAAGCTATACACGGTCAAATGGGGCACAGGGACAATTTACAAGGAGGGATTAAGCTATACACGGTCAAATGGGGCTCAGGGACAATTTACAAGGAGGGATTAAGCTATACACGGTCAAATGGGGCACAGGGACACTTGAGAAGGATGGATTAAGCTATACACGGTCAAATGGGGCACAGGGACAATTTACAAGGAGGGATTAAGCTATACACGGTCAAATGGGGCACAGGGACAATTTACAAGGAGGGATTAATCGATATTTACAATACAGTTTGTCTAAAATAGATAACAAAATGACATAAATGAACTTACCTATAGATGTACTCGTCGGCTGCCGGAGGGACCAATGCAACGTGGGTGCAATCAATCACACCCATGACGTTGGGCATGTCGGCTATATTAAAAAAACCCAACTTAAGCGCGGTCCAGGCTACAATGTCGTCTGGAAAAGAAATATATTTTGGACTAATGGTAGCCATGCCATCCAAAAACTTGGATAGGGCGCGGCTCAGCGTAGGCTGGGACATCCCCAAGGAGAGGGCACCCAGCCTCTGGAACGAGCCATTCGCCAAAAATTGCAGGCAGCCAAGCATCTTGGTCATACCTGAAATTGCTTGCCCCTTCCTTGTGGTGCGGGTTAAACATGGCCGCAGCTCGCTTGACAATTTATGGAGATAAGCGCGGTTAAGTCGGGTCAGCTTGAACAACTCAACATCATGCATGCGATCGATATGCATGCGTCGCCGGTGCAATCTGGCCTCAGCCCTGCTGACACATGCAATGCCTTGGAGCTGAAGGCGCTCATATTCCTCCACAAAGCCGCAAAACATGGTCAAAAGCAAGCTAGCCGACAGCAAAATGGTCCCGTAAGTGGATCGCCAAGGAAACCGTTTTATAGGGTGGTGGTCCCTCGGCAATCAGCTCTCTGAATGAGACGCAAGCCCATCCCAATAACGTAAGTTATGTGAACGAACGCAAAATATCAGATTTTGATGGCAAAATGATCCAAACTAACGCAAATGATCCGATTTTGTTCCGTCCATCAAAAGCGTCTATACGCATTAGCGGGAACGAACATACGCATGGAAAAACGAATGTAAAAACCAAAAAAAATGACAAACACACACAAAAACATACACAGACAGTTACGAAAGTCCAGACGAATGTGTCTCTGAATCGAGGCTATGGTGCAGCGGAGCTTTTTTCTGCCATTTGGTTTACAGTCCCTTTAACTGGGGGCAACCACAGGGAGGGGCATTGTACCCCAGAGAAGGTGTTCCCCAGTTCTTACTGGTGTCATGGTGATGTCAACGTGACGTAAGATATATCCTGGGGACGCATCTGCTCCCAAGGGGTGTAACTTGAGGGGGTGTAACTTGAGGGGGTAGTCAGAAGGTCCATCATTGTTGCTCCTCCACCCTATTTATCATATTTATCATATTTGTGCTCACTTGGCATCATTTAGAGGAAGCAAGCAGCATTTATCTTGTTTCAGCCTTTGGTTTTCTAGCTGCATCTAAATGAGTTAAAAGACAGAAAAAAGTTTACTGTATGGCCAGTGAAAGGGCCCATTTAATGTTTGCACAATGAAAAAACAAAAGGGTATTTACCTTTTGTCCCATGCCACTGATCAGAGCAGGTTCAGGATCAGGAACTCAGCTGATCGCAGGATCCGTACCCCCCTATCACAGCCACCACCTCCCATGCCGTCCGGAGACTGACCATGGGAGTATAAATGCACCTCGCTGCGGTTGTGAACCTAAGAAGGCCAAAGTGTGCCTGCCAATGAGGTAACAAACACACTGCCACATAAACAATACATACACTCTGCCAATGAACAGTATACATTGCTATACAGATACATATGTAACTTTTGTATTCATTATGATACGCATCAGAATCTTTGAATGTTATTTTCTTCACAAATATTGCTTTCTACAAGCTAAAGTTTAGCGTTGACCATTCTAAAAAGCAAGTGAACATTCAGATTCCTACAGGCTGCCTAATCACTGTAGGATATTGCAATTCATGTAGATCTGCTTCTCAGGCAGCGTCAGTTGGATTTGGTCCTGCGATGGGCTAGTGAGTCCATTTCCAAGCATTCCGCTATAATGAGTTTGTGTTTCTAGTGTCAGGTCAGAAGAATTGTAGCCTGGCCAAACACATGGAAATGCTTGCCTGCTTTCACTGCTTGTCCTAATCGGATCTGCAACAATGAAGGGCTGTCTTTGAAAAGCTCATGAAAATAACATATAATTTTAGTGGGCTGAATGATCACTGTCAGGGCTGTCTCGCGCAGTATTGCTTTTGTGATTTGTGATGTCCTATGCTGCACCCATAGCTCCATCCTCCCAGATTTATTGTAGCCAGCTCCATTGTAGAGGATGAATACAGTATCATGAACTATTTATACAATGCATATAGAATGGCTTCCCTTTGTTGTAGCACACCAGATGAAGCAGACATGAAAGGCTTTGTATCATGAGCGCAGGATCCTACAGCCCTGTCTGGGCTCCTTCCGGCTATATACCAATATACTAATCTAGTAATGAAAGTGCCACCTAGCAAATCACGCTCATTCTTTTACTCATCTGCCGCATTATGCATTTTTAAATACACTGATTTTAGGCCACTTCATTAAAATAACTCATTACACAGCCATGTAGCATACTCGCTACTAAATAATTAAACCCCATGCTAGCGGATCCATCTCTATGATGATAGCAGAAGTACTGTAGTCATGGGACCACTAGAAATATGCAGGCAAATTTCCGTGCACAATACACAATCAATCAAATCACAATGCATGGACTCCTGCACATGCACCATCAGGGCAGGAGAGCCAAGACTCCAGTATGGAACCCAAGCCCTAATGGCCACACTGACCTGAGACCCACAGGCTGCCACACTATTGCTGCTGGCATTGATGACAACTGAGAGTGTCTGTCCCCTCCTCCAAGCTGGTTTGCCCTGAAGCCCAATTCACATTAGGGACCAAGCCATCACACATAGGTTAAAGAGGGGGCCAGACTCTATAAAACGTATATTGTGTCTGGGTCCCTCACGATCTACTGTATAATGTGATGGCTGGACCCCTAGTCTAATTTTCAGTTTCCTTTATGGCCTCAAAGATAAGGTAAGCCTGAATGCCTTGGGGACAGAAGTCCAGGTCAAACTAAACATCACATAGAGGTTATGGAGAAGCCCATTCTCTATACAATCTATCTTGGCCCTCTGAACACTATCATTTGATGGCTGGGCTCCTAGTCCCTGGGGTTTTTGCCTCCTATATTTCAAGGTAAACCTGGTTGCCTAGGGTCCAGAGGCCATCATACACTGGTTATGAGGGGGGTCCAGGCATTGCTGCTGTAGGGGCCCAAACATTTCAGACAGTGGCCATGGGAACCTGAGGCAATTTTCTGGCACCAGAAAATCTTCTTAGGATCATGCCTTGCTGTGCCTTCAGGTCTTGGGTTTTGGTTAGTCTTGGTTCCTGCCTTGCTCACAGTGTGACCTTGGTGCTCGACAGTCAGAACTTAAAAAAGTGATACTGTCCTGTAGACAGGGGCTCCCCCCCAGAAGTGCATTGCAGTTGTTGTCTAGCGCCTAAGACCTAACACGCCCCTTTTCATGAAAGTGGATAGAGGGGTGCCAGCTCACAGTGATAAAAAAGAGATGCACGGTCGAGGGGTGGTGATCAAGTAACAGCTGCAGCCTCAGACTGGGAGTGATGGTCTAAGTGGGAAAAGTACAACATTTCTTTATTTTTTGCCTGTAAATTATTAAAAGAACAGTATTTTAGTGGCTTCCTACAAAGAAATGTGAAACATACCTATTACTGATGATTTCAAAGTGGATAGTACAGATTGAATGCAGGTGCTACTACTGCCACCTATGGAACCATGAAAGGAAGGACACACAGACACAAAACAGTAAGTGCCCATGGGTCCACCAGCTTGTTTTAACGTGTTTCTTGCTTGTAAGTAATGTTATACACATTTATTTGTACAGAACTTGCAATGGTGACACAGGTCAGAATGTCACCAAATGTCATTTTATTATTTTTTTGTAAAATCTTTTCTTTCCTGTAGTCAGGGGCTCCCCCAGAAGGACAGTGAAGTTGTTGTTGTGTAGTGCCCTTTGAATAGCCAAATAACCAGTTTTTTTTTTTACATGACCACCTTTTTCTAGACTGAAAGGTTGACTGAACTCCATCCCTCCTGTATTACAATGTGTGAGACACTGTGGCCCTTATTTAACAATGGATAGCGCCAGGTAGCGAATGGTGAGCGAACGGTAATGACGGTCACCCCCACGAGAACGCCGGCTCCCCTCCGCAATCACACATTTATCAAGCCGATCCTGCTTAGCGACTGACAGAGCGCCAGATAGCGAATCATTCATCATTATTCCAGGCTCACCCCACAGCGCCAGCGAGCGACCTTGAACAGCGACAGGTATGACCTCTCGCTACCTGGCGCTCTCCAATGCATTTCAATGGAGCAATCTTTAAATATTCTTAATTGCTATTAATGTTTTTTTTTTTTTTTGTAAATGTCAAAAATTCTGTGACCACTTCTGCAATGTTAGATATTTTTTTTAAGGTTAAAAAAAAAAAAAAATTGTGCAGAATTGATATTACAGGTCTGATATTAATGTATTCATATTACAAAATGTTTTGAAAAACTTGTTTTTTTTTTATCCAAAAATGGTGGTTTGGGGGTTAAAAAACTACTTCGCCGCCAGCGCTCTGGGGTTTAAACAAGCATTTCACAGCGCGAGAATTTTTGGAGAGTGATTTGTTAATGAATATGCTGGGAGCCGTTCGCTATGGCCATTCGCTGTCATGCGCTCCCATACAGCGCTGAACCTGTCAAATAGCGACTCCTCACCCAATATTCAACATTACGGCAAACCGACTGAGTCGCTATCAACTACAGAACAACGGCCAAGCACAGCGAATACTAGCCGGCGCTCTGGAAATGCCGCTACAGTCGCTCATCTGTCGCTACCTGGCGCTATTAATGAATAGGCCTCTAAGTCTACACGGAGACCCATGGTACCAAGAAAGCACACATAGGGGGATGATTCAGCACCAAGTGCATTCTGGGAGCCTCATTTATCAAGTGACAGTGACAGTCATTGCCACTCCGGGCCAATATTTTAGCCTCAGCGGATTAAACAAACAAAAAACAGTCACTGTCCATGTGACACTGGCGCTGCAGGTTTAGATCCCATAGTCCACAATAGACAGACATGTATTGACATGCTTCCTGTTTATAAGTAATGTTCATTCATTTGTACAGAACTTGCATTGGTGACTTGTCAATAATCTAAATGTACGATGTGACATCACCAAATGTAATTTTTTTCTTTTCTTGTAAAATCTTTTTTGAAGGCTTATTTTTTATGAATGTGTACTTTGGAGTAAAACAACTAAAATGCAGCCTAAACACACTGTAAAGTTTGTACAAAGCAATGATATCCTGTGACTAATGAGGAAACATTGACCAGCACTTGTTATATTAAACTGACCATTTTTTGGGGTCCTCAAAGTGGGACAGTTTAAACCAGTTTGTGGGTGATGGGAGTGGTAGAGGTGTGGTTTAGTGTGTGCTTTAATTTTGGGTCATATGCTCTAGGAATATTTGGTCTGTAAAATATTCTGGTGATTGAGCCATTGCTCAGAAGTCCATGCATTCCACTACCACCATTCAACCAACGAGGCAGAGCAGTTGTAACCACCCAGACTTCCAGCATTCTCAATCTGGTGGGACAGTTTTCCCTCAGCAAAGTGGGACATTTAGGAGTTTCCAGAATTTTCAGAGGGGCAGTAGGCCGCAAAATGGCATCCCACCAAAAGTGGGACATCTGGTAAGTTTATGTTATATTCCCCAATCCAAGCTGATAATTTAACATTGGGCGCTGTGACTTTCAGTGCCATTCTGTAAAAATAACAGGGTCAAAGTATAAATAGATGCTGGCACTCCAAAGCCGATGCATTTGCTAAACAGCGCACTTCATAAATAAAGCTCTTAGTAGAAGATTAAAGGGAAGTGAAATTTGTGCTCCTGGGGCTGAATCAACCCCCAAAATAGGACCCTGGGGCTACTTGGCATCACTGATCAGGATAGCAGGGCAGGAGGTGGCCTGAGGGGAAACAATAGCTACTCTGATGGCCCACTGGACCTTCACCCTGAATAAGAGCTTATCTTATATGTTTCCCTCACCCTGTACATACAGATTACCCACATTTAAAATTATCCTACCTGCATCTACTGCATTTTATGAGCCTTTAAACATCCAAGATGGCGGCCCATGGCATCTTGGGCTGCCTGCAAACAGGAAGTGTCTTCTGACTGTGCTGCTTTGCATTCTGGGATTGCTGTTCTTTTCCTGACCCCAGCTCTGCTCTCTATAACTCCCCCCTGTACATTTGCCCCCAGTATGTGATGCTTCTGAGGCAAGATGACGGCGCCCATATCCTAGAGTGCTAAACAGAGCTGAAGCCCAGTGGGGGAAAGAATAATAAGTAAATGGTTAAAAATCTAATATATATTAGTTTTAGATGCTGAGGAATAGTTTTTTTAAAGGTTTGGGCTTTTCATTAAATTATCCCAAAGGTCCAGTTTAACAGATGAATAAAACATCACAATGTAATTAACTAGAACATCTCTACGTTCACCAGAAATCAAAAGGTCATTGATCAATCTGATACTATCACTTGAATACAGTTGCCCAAACAGCGTTTTGTTCTTTTTTCTCTTGCACATAATTGTATTATGGGAGTGAGTGAAACTGTCACTCCTTCAGTAAATCAGCTCTATATTTTCTTCTTAGGCCCTTAGGCTAAGGAATAGCGACAGGTAGCGACTGGTGAGCGGCCGGTAATGACGGGCACCGCCACAAGAACGCCGGCTCCCCACCACAATCACACATTTATCAAGCCGATCCTGCTTAGCGACTGAGATAGCGCCATATAGCCACTCATTCATCATTATTCCAGCCTCAGCCCACAGCGCCAGCGTCCGACCTTGAACAGCAACAGGTATGACCTCTTGCTACCTGGCGCGCTCCAATGCATTTCAATGGAACAATCTTTAAATATTCATAATTCATTTTTATTAATGTTTTTTTTTTTTTTTTTTTTTTAAATGTGAAAAATTCTGTGACCACTTCTGCCATGTTAGATAATTTTTTTTAGGGAAAAAAAAATTGTGCAGAATTGATATTACAGGTCTGATATTATTGTATTCATATTACTAAATTATTTAAAAAAATTTTTTTTTTTGGTTTCCAAAAATATGGTGGTTTGGGGGTTAAAAAACGACTTTTAACACATCGCCGCCAGCGCTCTGGGGTTTAAACATGCATTTCACAGCGCTTGAATTTTTTGAGCCTGATTTTTTGATGAATATGGTGGGAGCCGGTCGCTCTGACCAGTCGCTATCATGCGCACCCATACATCGCGGAACCTGTCAAATAGCGACTCGTCACCTTGTATTCAACATTACTGCACATTGACTGAGTCGCTGTCAACAACCAAACAACGGCCAAGCACAGCGACTACTAGCGGGCTCTGTGAAAATAACGCTACAGTCGCTCATCTGTCGCTACATGTCGCTATTAATAAATCAGCCTCCCCGTGTCACCCAGAACAAGGGAGGTTCAGGTAATGGTCTGTCTAAGACGCGATACACAGACATTAAAAAAACATGTATTTCCTAGATCTGCAGAGCAGCCCCAGACCATCCCAAATACAGTACAAAATTGTATCTGGCATAAATGCAGTGCCTTGAATTGATTCGAAGCTGCCAGTATATTACTTTTCCCTCCCCTCTGGCACATCTATATTTCAGATCCACAGTAAAACAAGAAATATCATAAAATGAAGTGTATTCTCACTTCAAAGTGCTTTGCGGGCGCTGACTTTCTGTGTGTTCGCTAGATTTCTTCTCCTGTGTTAGTCATGCTACATGCAAGCCATTTTGCTACTGGGGAAAATACGAGCCAAGCCAAAGCTGTGACATATTAGGGGCCATTACCATTTTTTTTCCACCTCCTCCATCACAAATGACTGGAAGCTTAACCAAAGCATTATCTTTCTCTATGGGATTTTTGAGCAACCCATCATCTGAGTTGCTTGTGGCGGTCACATCAGGCTATTACTCTGGAAAATGACTCCTTACCCAATACGGGATTGAAAGAAATGTGGACTGTAATATGTAGGAAGCAGCATGTCGCATAAAGAGCCCAGAAACTGGCTGCTACTATTAAAATTGTGTTTATATTTCCTTGTGTGGGTTATTTAGAAAATGATTAGCAACTGTTTAAAGTGGAGCAAAACCCAGAATTTTGACTATCCTGGGTTTCGGTCCTCCCCCCCCTCCCCCGTTGTGTGAAGCCCCCCACGTCGCTGAAACCAACTCACCTCTTCCTGGTTCTACGGCGCATGTGCAGCCACTCGTCCAATCAGCACGCTTGGAGCCGCTGACGTCATCTCGTCTAAGGCCAGCGGCTCTGAGCGTGCTGACGGCCACATTCCCTGCTACCCTGTAACACGGAGCGTGCCTGCGCCGCCCATCCACAAATGTCTGTCGCGGGCAGCGGCCTGCTAGAGGGATAGCAGGGATGCGGCTCGCGTATGCGCCATTGGATCAGGAATGAAGGTAAGTGTATGGGGCAACCTGGGGAGGTTTCACACAGCGGGGCATCTTGATTTTGGATGCCCCAGGGGAAGGGAATCGATTGACCCAGAGTTTTGGTCCACTTTAAAAAGATATGTATCCCACATTAGATGAAGCATATATCACTCTATTCTTGCATTTAAAGCGAGGAAACTAGTGCTTGTTGCAGATGTTCAAGTTAGGTTTTAATGAAATTTCCCTATGAAAAAAGGATCACTGAACCCTGATACCAGTTAAGAACAACTATGCTGCTCACGCCTCTCAGATTGAAAAACGTTTTAAGTGTCTTAAAAGCTTGGCCATGGGCGTACATAGGCCTTAAGCGGCAGCAGAGCCTTCATCATGGGCCCCCATCAGCACTCGCTGCCCCCGCCGGGACACACACTCTCCGCATCTGACAGGAATGAGGTGCGCGGCTGCGAGGAAGAGGCGGGGGAGGTGCGCAGCAATGACGGAGACGTTGGCAGGAACAGCAGGGGCAGCAACGGGGGTCGGGCGTGCCCTCACTGGGTAAGTATGTGTAGGGCAGGCAGTGGAGGCAGCTTGCACCGGGCCCGCACAGTCCAGGGGCCAGGAGCATGTGCCTGCACTGCCTCTATGGTATTTACGCCCCTGAGTACATGGGATTTAAACCGGACCTTCAGCATGATTTAATGAAAAGCCTGAACCCTTAAAAAACTATTCCCCAGCATCTAAAATAATACATCTTAAGTTTTTAGTCACTTATTATTATTCTTTCCCTACCAGGCTGCAACTCTGTTCAGGACTCTAGGATACGGGTGCCGCCATCTTGACTCAGAAGCATCACATACTGAGGAGAGGAGATCGCGATAAAGTACAGGGGGCAGGGTTATAGCTGTGCTTTACACAGACAGAGTACAACTGGGGTCAGGGAAAGGACAGCAATCCCAGAATGCAGAGTGGCACAGTCAAGACACTTCCTGTTTGCAGGCTGCCTGATGTTCCATGAGCCACCATCTTGGATGTTTAAAGGCTAATAACATGCAGTAGATGCAGGTAGGATGAGTTTTAATGTGAGCAATCTGTATGTACAGGGTGTGGGAAACATAAAATAGGCTCCTATTCAGGGTGAAGGACCGCTTTAATATGACATCTCCGACATACATGCATTCGGAAAGTAAAAGTGTAACAGTAAAAAGAGGATCAAGGGAACACAGGTGTCAGGGACATACATAGCTCTGATGGGGCGCCATAGGAGGGCCCCCATAATGGGTCCCCATCAGCACACACCGCCCACGACAGCCCCGTCCCCCCCGTGATGGACACTCACCGACTGGGTCCGCATCTGACAGGGGCGCACAGCAGTGAGATAGAGGCGCAGGAGGCGCGCGGCAACGTCATAGTTGCGCAGCATTGACCACACACGCAAGGTGCTCGTTCTGCAGTGAAGACAGCGCGAGGTAGCGTGGCTGGGTAAGTATGTGCAGGGCAGGTACATATCACAGAGGTGCTGGAGGCAGCTCCTTGGTTCCCGGGTCCGGGGCACATGCCTCTCTGGTATGCACGCCCCTGGCTATGGGTCTAGAAATAAATACTTTGGCCCTTATTTAACAAGGGATAGCGCCAGGTAGCGACTGGTGAGCGAACGGTAATGACGGGCCCCGCCACGAGAACGCCGACTCCCCACCACAATCACACATTTATCAAGCCGATCCTGCTTAGCGACTGAGCTAGCGCCAGATAGCGACTCATTCATCATTATTCCAGGCTCACCCCACAGCGCCAGTGTCCGACCTTGAACAGCGACAGGTATGACCTCTCGCTACCTGGCGCTCTCCAATGCATTTCAATGGAACAATCTTTAAATATTAATAATTAATTGTTATTAATGTTTTTTTTTTTTTTTTAATGTGAAAATTTCTGTTACCACTTCTGCAATGTTAGATATTTTTTTTAAGGTAAGAAAAAAAAAAAAAATTGTGCAGAATTGATATTACAGGTCTGATATTAATGTATTCATATTCCAAAATGTTTTTTTTTGGTTTCCAAAAATATGGTTGTTTGGGGGTTAAAAAACTACTTTTAACCCATCGCCGCCAGCGCTCTGGGGTTTAAACAAGCATTTCACAGCGCGAGAATTTTTGGAGCGTGATTTGTTAATGAATATGGTGGGAGCCGGTCGCTATGGCCATTCGCTGTCATGCGCTCCCATACAGCGCGGAACCTGTCAAATAGCGACTCCTCACCTTGTATTCAACATTACTGCACACCGAATGAGTCGCTATCAACAACCGAACAACGGCCAAGCACAGCGACTACTAGCGGGCGCTGTGAAAATACCGCTACAGTCGCTCATCTGTCGCTACCTGGCGCTATTAATACATCAGCCTCCCCGATTCCACACAGACTGCCTTCATTAAAGATAAAAATATAAATACTAATTTTACCAGCGCAGCAAGAAAGAAGACACTGGAGATCTTCAAGCAAGCCGCCAGGAACTGGGAGGATGATGACATCAGCTGGAATTTACATTCAGCTGTTGTTATAAAGGGAGGTTTTTATCTACTGTAAACTACTTGTGAACTGGTAATGAGACCCACGGCTACTGCACTGCAGGCGTCAGAATTGCCAAGGAAAAACCTTTAAACTTTTAAAGTGGACTAAAACCCAAGAGAAAAGCATAGCTCTTGGCTGCAGGGCCCCTGCTCCCTCCACTGAGTGCACCAGTGCCAGTAGAGAATGAGGTCTGGCAGGCATGCGGAGCAGGGAAAAAGGTGAGTAAACAGTGAGACTGGGCTAATGTCACCTATTCAAGAGTTAAAACTTTATTTTGCCTTTCTTCCGATTCAGAAAACCTTTTTCTCTTTTTATTTGCAGATTCTATCTGCAAATAATTTCACACTTGCAGATGAAGTTCACAAATGTGGAAAAAGGTTGCATTAAGGCAAATTAGGGTGATTCAGGGTGTTTTTAGAGTTTTTTGAGGGGATATTTTACTTCTGAACAACAGCAGGTGTAAAAAGGTCTGCGTCACAATCTGGTAAGGTTTTTTCACTGAAAATGACATGATATAAATAGTTATATATAGTTTAAAAATATAAAATAACCCCCCGGTAGGGTGCATTCCTCACAGGGGGTTTCTTCTATGGCACTGGTGTCTTCAATGCCAGCAGCTCTTAAAACTCATGAAGAGGTAGACAGATCCCCCCTCCTTCTTTCCTGGCTCCCAGTCAATGAATGGCTGGAGCCCGGCAGGGAGGCTTTTATACCTCTGAGGATTCCTCCCCATGTGACTGGCAGGCTGATTCATTACTAGCACCAGGTACTGACAGATGAGCGTCTGTAGCGAGCCTTTGAGAGCGACTGCTAGTAGTCGCTGTGCTCGCCAATGGTTCGCTATTTCAGTGCGCCTCAGTCTCTGGCCGGCATTCATAAATATATTGTGTGAGTCGCTCTAACACCAGTACAGCGCTGTATGGGAGCGATCCATAGCGCCAGCTCAGTGCGACCGACTCACACCATATTCATCCAAAAAATTGCTTCACAGCACCAGCGCTTAAAATCAGGTAGTTGTATGAGAGGCTGTGTGATTAAAGTCTGTTTTTGAACATGTATCCACTAGTAACAAAGCGAAAACATATGGAATTACATTGTTATTACATTGTAACATTAACACTTTAATACCAGACATGTAAGGACAATTCTGCATAAAAATAATAAAAAAAAAAAAATAAAAAATTACTTTAAATAGGCCAGGAGAGGTGACACAATTATTTGATAATTAAAAAAAAAAAAAAAAAAACCCTGTTTAAAGTGGACCAACACTCACTCAACTTTCACTATCCTGGGTGTTGGTCCACTTCTGTGGGGCACCCCGATCGGGCCCCGCTGTGTGAAACCCCCCAGAAAGCCCCAAAAAAACTTACCGCCGACGGACAAGCACGGCCGTTGGAACGGGAGAAGGTAAGGTTTGTGGGCATCCGGGGGGGTTTCACACAGCGGGGCATCCCGATTTCGGTAATGAGGAATCCTACTCTACATGGCGTTGTTCCAGTCGCTCACCATAATCGCTGGCCATAATCGAATGCTGCCCATTGTACGCAAAACCACATTGATGAATGGGAATCTGGTGAGCGACTCTAACAGGGCCATGTAGCGTCCAATGTATTATTACAGGCAGGCTCTCCTGGCTGCAAACAAACACTTTTATACATTTTTTGGACTTTTTATATTTTTATGCAGAATTGTTTTTACAGGTCTGGCACTAACGTGTTATTGTCCCAGTATTAAAAAACAATGTCATTTCATGTGTTTTCGCTTTATTACTGGTGTATATGTGTTCAAAAACAGACTTTAATCACACAGCGTCGGGCGCTCTGTGATACAGCGCCAAGCTTTAGAGCGCCGACGCTGTGTTTTTGTAGTTTTTTGTTAAATATGGTGTGGAGCACCAAGTGCCGGGCGCTCTGTTACAGCGCCGGATACATGCTTACAGCGTCTACTATACAGAGGCTCAGAAGTAGTGAATCAGCCTCCAGATATGTCACTGGAGACAAGGATGCTGCCTGGTGGGGAACAGAAAGTGGAAAACTTGGAGCAGTAAATAGTCAATTTTAGAATAATAAATGTATTTTATATGTTTTCAGAGAACTGCTTTTTGCGGCATGGCTTTTTATAAAAACAAAAAGCAACAACTTGCATGCTGTCACTCATTTCACTCAGAGTAAAATGAAGAATCTCATGCGAGATTCTGCATGCCAGCTCGCGTCATCTCTCACATGTGGACAATATTCCACCCAAATAATTTCCACATGAGAGCTGATATTACGGGGAGGCCGATTCATTAATAGCGCCAGGTAGCGACAGATGAGCGCCAGTAGCGTTATTTTCACAGCGCCCGCTAGTATTCGCTGTGCTTGGCCGTTGTTCGGTTGTTGACAGCGACTCAGTCGGTGTGCAGTAATGTTGAATACGGGGTTAGGAGTCGCTGTTTCACAGGTTCAGCGTTGTATGGGTGCGCCTGACAGCGAATGGCCAGAGCGAACGGCTTGCTGCAGATTCATTAACAAATCACGCTCCGAATTTTTTCGTGCTGTGAATTCCTTGTTTAAACCCCAGAGCGCTGGCGGCGATGGATTTAAAATAGTTTTTAACCCCCCAAACAACCATATTTTTTGATTGAAAAATTATACAAGTTTTTAGAAACATTTTGTAATATGAATACATTAATATCAGACCTGTAATATCAATTCTGCACAAAATCTTTTTTTTTTTATTTTTACCTTAAAAAAAAATCCTAACATTGCAGAAGCGGTCACAGAATTTTTGACATTAAAAAAAAAAAAACATTAATAGCAATTAATTATGATTAATTAAAGATTGCTCCATTGAAATGCATTGGACATCGCCAGGTAGCGAGAGGTCATACCTGTCGCTGTGATGGGATTAGCAGCGGTGCTGTTCGTTGCAGTCGGCTACATGATGAATCCCGCGCTAGCTGACGCTCTCGCCGGCGCTAGCCTCATTTAGCTTGATAAATGCGTCATTGTGGCCGACGCCGGGCGTACTTGAGTCGGTAGCCGCCGTTAGCTGGCGGGACCTGGCGCTCGTCAGACACTACCTGGCGCTATCGCTTGATGAATAAGGGCAAAAGCTTACACAGTGCTGAACTGAGCATATAGAAAAATGGAACATGCCAGAGGCAGATACAGGAAATCCCCAGACAGGGGTATGTGTGAGTAGTGAGCATTGTGCTTTATGTGCATTTACCAGATCAGAAGGCATCTGAGGTTAGGATAACTTTAAAAGGAACTCAATTATATTACAGCACGGCTGTGAGCTTTACTACATGAGAACTGTAAAAATGTAAACCAGCACATAAACTGCTTTCATAAAATATCCAGTGCTTGTTATGCATTATGGCACTCTGTAGCCATTTGACACGCTACCTACAGTATGATCAGTGGCATCAGTAGCTGTAAAATCAGCTCAGGGTTGGGGCATCTCTTCTTCCTCGAGTAGCTTTTTCCAAACCCTTCTGCTGGAGGAGTTTACCAATTTTGGAATGTTTCCTTGCCAAAACTGAAATGAGCTACACGTGTGTGGATGAAAGTGCTGCGTGTTTGTCTATTTTAAGACTGGAACTATTCATAGGCAGAATACTGTTCTGCTCCAAAATGTTACGTAGGCAAGTTTATTTACACAAGATTTCTCCTATCAAATAACAGCTCATCTACATGGTAACTTTTGTATTAAGCTTTCCTTAAAGTGGACCACAACCCAAGATTTTGACTATCCTAGGTTTTGGCCCTTAACCCCGAGGCACCCCGAAGCAGGATGTGACCCCCCAGGTCGCCCACTCCAACCACCTTGCACTGCACTGACACAGGGAGGCCGATTCATTAATAGCGGCAGGTAGCGACAGTTGAGCGACTGTAGCAGTATTTTCACAGCGCCCGCTAGTAGTCGCTGTGCTTGGCCATTGTTCGGTTGTTGATAGCGACTGAGTCGGTGTGCAGTAATGTTGAATACGGGGTGATGAGTCGCTATTTGACAGGCTCCGCGCTGTATGGGAGCGCATGATAGCGACTGGTCAGAGCGACCGGCTCCCACCATATTCATTAAAAAATCACGCTCAAAAAATTCTCGCGCTGTGAAATGCATGTTTAAACCCCAGAGCGCTGGCGGCGAATCGGCGATGTGTTAAAAGTAGTTTTATTAACCCCCAAACCACCATATTTTTGGAAACCAAAAAAAAAAAATTTTTTTTAAGAATTTAGTAATATGAATATAATATCAGACCTGTAATATCAATTCTGCACAAATTTTTTTTTATTTTTTTTTTTACCTTAAAAAATCTAACATGGCTGAAGTGGTCACAGAATTTTTCACTTTAAAAAAAAAAAAACATTAACAATTAATTATGAATATTTAAAGATTGTTCCATTGAAATGCATTAGAGACCGGCAGGTAGCGAGAGGTCATACCTGTCGCTGTTCAAGGTCGGACGCTGGCGCTGTGGGCTGAGGCTGGAATAATGATGAATGATTCGCTATCTGGCGCTATCTCAGTCGCTAAGCAGGATTGCCTTGATAAATGTGTGATTGTGGTGGGGAGCCGGAGTTCTCGTGGCGGGGCCTGTCATTACCGGTCGCTCACCCGTCGCTACCTGTCGCTATTCCTTCATAAATAAGGGCCTAACTTTTCTAAGCTCATCTAAGCACTTGGTTGCAGCCAAGTCCAGATAAGCACAGCCAAGTGTGCCGGCGGGCACATCCCTTCTACCCTCTAACAGGGATTATGCCCGCACCAGCCACTCACAAATGCCTGGTGCGGGCACATGCCCTGCTTAAGGTATAGCAGATAGCATCGCCGCTTGTGCAAGTGCCATTGGATCGGGGAGAATGTGTTTACTGGGCAATCTGGGGGATTTTACACAGCGGGGCATCCGGAATGTGGAAGCCCCGGGGGAGAGGGAGTATGCCTGCCCTGGAGTCTCACAGATTCCAGGGTGGGCTTTAGTCCACTTTAAAGCAGAACTTCAGTCGACTATGATCCTGCCACCCTACTCTGGCACTGAGGCAGGACAGAGGTATTACAAAGAAAAAAAACATTTACCTACTACAAGGGCCAGTGCCGCCCCCCCAGCTCCATGCGGCCTCCCATCCGCTAATTTAAGTGAATGGGTGGCAGTAGCACGCGGGCCTGGCGGATGCAGCTTTGTGTCTTTTGTTGTTTTTTTTTTTCTTTTTAACCCCCCTGTCCTGTCTCCATTGCCAGGGTAGGATGGCAGGGCAGGGGGGAGGTCATAGTTTAACTGAAGTTCAGCTTTAAAGTGTGTCCATTTTCTACTCCCTTTAAATAGGATGTTTTTATTAAAGAAATGTTTAAGTTAATTACCTTTTTACATTTTCTTTCTATGAGTTTTGAGAAATGATAAAGCAGAACAAAACTTTTGACTATCCTGGGTTTTGTTTTTAGCCCCGGGAGCATGCCGAATTAGGGTTCCCCCGTTGTTTGAAACCCCCCAGGACGCCCTGTAAAAACTCACCTCTTCCTGGGCCAACGGCGCATACGGCTTTTGTCCAATCAAAGTTTGTGCTAATCAGGAGAGCAAGCGGCTCCATTCCCAGCAGTGGACGTGCTCCCGTCCCCAGCCAATCTGGATGGCTTGGGGCATGAGCGCGTTCATAGCCTGAAGATGCTGAGGACGCCAGGAGGCAGGTGAGTTTCATGGTGCCCTGGTGGGTTTTCACACAGCAGGGCATCCCAATCTGGAATGTCCTAGGCGAAGGCCTGTGGCAGGAATCATTTAGATCCCAAAGCCTGCCACAGTGGGTTTTGTTCAACTTCAACCAAAATTTTCAGCGCCTCAGTCCGGATTCATATTCCCCAACACCAAGGCAATATTGATGAAGGGAGCAGTTGTCAGACTGCCCCACTCGATTCTAGCTATCCTGGTGAGCTATTCAGAACGCCAATGACCAGCACCTGAATAAATCCCTATTTATACACACTCTAACTTCCTCCCTCCTTGGGAACAGTGTAGGAACGCTTGGTGGTGTCCCGAGGTAATAGCGCCCAAGACTACGCTACATCTAACAACAGGACAGCACTACAGGGAGCGATAGGTAGCGCTAGTCAAGTGCACTATTCAAGCCCATATTCAAGAAAAAGACTACACTCAACCAGCGCCTGCGCTCTAAAGCTGGACGCTGTAGCATAGAGCGCAAGAGGCTGTGTGATAAAAGTCTGTTTCTCAACACCAAGAGGCCGATTCATTAACAGCGGCAGGTAGCGACAGTTGAGCGACTGTAGTAGTCGCTGTGCTTGGCCGTTGTTCGGTAGTTGATAGCGACTCAGTCGGTTTGCCGTAATGTTGAATATTGGGTGAGGAGTCGCTATTTGACAGGTTCCGCGCTGTATGGGTGCGCATGACAGCGAATGGCCATAGCGAACGGCTCCCAGCATATTTATTAACAAATCACGCTCAAAAAATTCTCACGCTGTGAAATGCTTGTTTAAACCCCAGAGCGCTGGCGGCGATGGGTTAAAAGTAGTTTTTTAACCCCCAAACATCCATATTTTTCCAAACATTTAGTAATATGAATACATTAATATCAGACCTGTAATATCAATTCTGCACAATTTTTTTTTTTTTTTACCTTAAAAAAAATATCTAAACATTGCAGAAGTGGTCACAGAATTTTTGACATTTAAAAAAAAAAAAAACATTAATAGCAATTAATTAAGAATATTTAAAGATTGCTCCATTGAAATGCATTGGAGAGCGCCAGGTAGCGAGAGGTCATACCTGTCGCTGTTCAAGGTCGGACGCTGGCGCTGTGGGCTGAGGCTGGAATAATGATGAATGAGTGGCTATCTGGCGCTATCTCAGTCGCTAAGCAGGATCGGCTTGATAAATGTGTGATTGCGGAGGGGAGCCGGCGTTCTCGTGGCGGTGAGCGTCATTACCGTTTGCTTACCATTTGCTACCTCGCGCTATCCCTTGTTAAATAAGGGCCTAAGCAAATCTGAGTTTGGAAGCTATCTACACACAGTGGGGCAATCCCAAATCAGGCATGAGGAAATAACCTGGCATAGTGAAAATCACAGGTTTTGTTCCTCTCTAAATCTCTTTGTTATTCTAAGCATTTAGAAAGCCGCTAAGCATGCAATGCTTGGATATAGCGTTTAGACATTTAACCTAACAATATTCACCCCAACCACAACAAAAACGTGCCTGAATCTGTCTGTTCCTCACACCAGAAACCACTAAAGTTCTAGTCCATGCCCTGATCATCTCCCGACTAGACTACTGCCCTTCTCTGCAATCTACCAACAAACAGAATGGCACCCCTGCAATATAACCTCAACACAGCTGCCCGTCTGATCTGTCCAACCTCCTGCTTTTCCTCTGCTGCTCCTCTCGGTCAATCACTCCACTGGCTCCCACTATCTGAAAAAATTCAGTTCAAACTTCTAAACCGTAAACTACAAGCCTCTCCATAGCCATGCCCCCTTATACATTTCAACACTCGTCTAAAGACCCAACCCAGATGCAGTCTCCGCTCTGCTTCCTCCGGTTTACAACCCTGATCACCTCATCTCACTCTCGAGTCCAGGACTTCACACGCGTCACTCCACTCCTCTGCAGTGTTCTCCCTCATACTATACAATTCATCATTCCCCCTCTCTCAAAACCTTCAAAAGTACCCTTTAAGCCTATCATCTGGCTTAACATATCCATCCCACAGAACACTGGGCACCTGCTTGGTACATAGTACATAATTTTTGTCTCCACCTTCTTTCCTCTAGATTGTAAGCTAGCAAGGGCAGGCTCCTCTCTTCTAATCTATTTATTACTACACAGTAGGTGTATAGCTACTCTATAACTACTATAACTATAGCTACTTCTATAACATTGGAATCTTAATACCATGTGTGTTATATGTATTACGTTGTTATTCAGCATCAGTCTGGGGTATCTGGGGCCCACCAGTAGAACTGACTCTGGGGCCCACCCCACACTTAGATGCAAATATTATTACCGGCTTATATGCAGGACCCATGCACAGAGACCCACACATATATAAGCTATATATAGTTCATGTTTTGGTGATGAAGTCCAGTAGCCCACCAAGGGATTCCCTGGTAACCCTGAGGGACAGTCCAAGCCTCCTGTGTCATTGCCTGGAGGTAAGGAGTTGGCTTTGTGATCGGAGGGTGACTTGATTCCCTGCCATGGGACATGACTGAAGTGCCCTTGAGCCCCTGAGTACTGTTGTATTGCAAGTATTTTACTTGTCTTACCCTCCTTTGATTTCTTCCTTGTACAGCACCCCTGACTATGATGCTTCTCTATAAATAAACAACAATAAATGCATGCTTGCCCTAGTCCCATACTTCCCTTTCGGGCAGGCAGATTCATTACTAGTGCCAGGTACCGACAGATGAGCGTCTGTAGCGAGCCAGTGAGAGCGACCGCTAGTAGTCGCTGTGCTCGGCCATGGTTCACTGTTTCAGAGCGTCTCAGCCGCTGGCCGGCATTGATGAATATATTGTGTGAGTCGCTGTAACACCAGTACAGTACTGTATGGGAGTGTACGGTAGCACCAGCTCACTGCGACCGACTCACACCATATTCATAAAGCCTCACACAGCGCCGCCGCATAAAATTGGGTCGTGGTAGCCCAGAGCGCCAGAGGCTGTGTGATTACAGTCTGTTTTTGAACACATATCCACTAGTAACAAAGCGAAAACATATGGAATTACATTGTTATTACATTGCAACATGAACACTTTAATACCAGACATGTAAGGACAATTCTGCATAAAAATATTATAAATCAAAAAAGTTTTCAAAAATGACTTTTTCTAGGCCATGAGAGGTCACACAATTATTTGATAATTAAAAAATAAGTAAATAAAACCCTGTTTAAACAGAAGAAAAGGTACGTCCATTGAAATGTATGGGAGAGCGACAGGTAACGACAGGTAATAGCCAGAGCGCCAGCGCTATACGCTGTGATGATGAATCGGACGCTACATGATGCTGTTAGAGTCGCTCACGAGATTCGCTTTGATAAATGTGGTATTGCATTCAGCGCCCGGCGGTCACCGTTCACTACCTGTCGTTACCTGTTGCTGCCAGTCGTTACCTGCCGCTATGGCTTGATGAATAAACCCCTAGGTGTGTGTTCCACCTTGGCTATGTTACTGTGCCGCAGGTGGAGATCAACGTTCCGGTCCTACTTGAGCATGGTGCAAATCATCAGTAATATGCCATTTTGAAATCAAAATTCTCACATTCACTAAAGTGTGGCATCGTGCATACTCACCTGCACTGTGTCCTGTCCTGTAAAAAAAGATAAGGTCCAGCAGATTAGTGACACTCGCGGGAAATAAAGCCATAGTCTGCTTTGTGAACAAATGGGGACATAATTCTAGTGTGCTAAGTCCTTTATTGGCTATCCATCACAGCGCTGATCCTTCAGATCAATGAGCCAGACATTACACTAATGAAACTGTTAATCCTCATACTAACAGTTTTGAATGTTATTATCTTTGAAGCAAAACATTCATCACCTCCGAGCTCCCTATTCAATCAGCAACAGCGGTTGGAGAGGCTGATGTTCTCATCGCACAAATAACACTGCTCATTTCCTCTTTATAAAGTAAAGCCGGTGAGGTGAAGATGGTCATAATTAGCACTTGCTCAGCTCATGCTAGAAGGGATGCAATCAGCAATCTATCTTTTCCTCGCGGACATACAGATGTGTATTGTCTGCATGCAACAAGCGTGATCAACTGACAGCACCCCATCACTGTGCCGGTCACACCATCATACTACATACCCTTACCAGGCTGTGTTTCCCATTAGGCCTGTGGGCCTGCTAGGGCAACTACCTGCAGGGGGCGCTGGTGCTAATGCTTTACAGCTAAGATTTAGGTGTACTTTGTAATGCTATAGGGCAGACACATACTTTATTGGTCTAAGGTAGAGGTTCCCAACCACTGGTGGAACTCAAGAGCCTTTCAGGTGGCACTCATAGAGGTTGCACACTGACCTGTACCCAACCTCATCTGCTTCCATCTATAATTTACAAATTATTTATGTGGCAATTTATGTGTATTTCGTGCAATTTAAATGGTTGTCTTGGGCATTTTACCATGGTTTTAGGTGTCAGACAACCCTTGCCACTCAGTTGGTACTTGAGAAAATTAGAAAATGGAACACCTGGTCTAAGGGTTGTATTATCTTATTGTTAAATAAGATAAAATGTGAGCTGCAAAAATGCAAACAGTTTATGCAGGCAGGCATTGATTTGTAGTTTATGCAAAGGTGAACAGAGGTGTGGGGGGGGATGGTGCGATGAACAGAAGTGTGGAGTGGTGAGGTAATTAGAGCAGAACTCAGTAGGTAGGGAAGAGGTGAGTAGAGGTGATATGGGCTGAAGTAGGCAGAGGTGAGGCAGAAAAAAGTGAGCAGAGATGGGTAGGCATAGGTAGAGGTAATGTTGGATAAGGAGGGAAGAGGTGAGTAGAGGTGGGTAGAGATAGGTTAAGGTAAGGTGGGATAAGGAGGGAAGAGGTGAGTAGAGG
Organism: Gastrophryne carolinensis; assembly: GCA_027917425.1. Lineage (NCBI taxonomy): Eukaryota > Metazoa > Chordata > Amphibia > Anura > Microhylidae > Gastrophryne > Gastrophryne carolinensis. Next base: position 457,827,823 of record CM051234.1, read on the forward strand.
TGGGTAGAGATAGGTTTAGGTAAGGTGTGATAAGGAGTCAAGAGGTTAGTAGAGGTGAGTAGAGCTAGGTTGAGGTAAGGTGGGATAAGGAGGGAAGAGGTGAGTAGAGGTGAGTAGAGCTAGGTTGAGGTAAGGTGTGATAAGGAGGGAAGAGGTGAGTAGAGGTGGGTAGAGATATGTTTATGGAAGGTGGGATAAGGAGGGAAGAGGTGAGTAGAGGTGGGTAGAGCTAGGTTGAGGTAAGGTGGGATAAGGAGGGAAGAGGTGAGTAGAGGTGGGTAGAGATATGTTTATGGAAGGTGGGATAAGGAGGGAAGAGGTGAGTAGAGGTGAGTAGAGCTAGGTTGAGGTAAGGTGGGATAAGGAGGGAAGAGGTGAGTAGAGGTGGGTAGAGCTAGGTTGAGGTAAGGTGGGATAAGGAGGGAAGAGGTGAGTAGAGGTGAGTAGAGCTAGGTTGAGGTAAGGTGGGATAAGGAGGGAAGAGGTGAGTAGAGGTGAGTAGAGCTAGGTTGAGGTAAGGTGGGATAAAGAGGGAAGAGGTGAGTAGAGATATGTTTATGGAAGGTGGGATAAGGAGGGAAGAGGTGGGTAGAGCTAGGTTTAGGTAAGGTGTGATAAGGAGGGAAGAGGTGAGTAGAGGTGGGTAGAGATAGGTTTAGGTAAGGTGTGATAAGGAGTGAAGAGGTTAGTAGAGGTGAGTAGAGCTAGGTTGAGGTAAGGTGGGATAAGGAGGGAAGAGGTGAGTAGAGGTGAGTAGAGCTAGGTTGAGGTAAGGTGTGATAAGGAGGGAAGAGGTGAGTAGAGGTGGGTAGAGATATGTTTATGGAAGGTGGGATAAGGAGGGAAGAGGTGAGTAGAGGTGGGTAGAGCTAGGTTGAGGTAAGGTGGGATAAGGAGGGAAGAGGTGAGTAGAGGTGGGTAGAGCTAGGTTGAGGTAAGGTGGGATAAGGAGGGAAGAGGTGAGTAGAGGTGAGTAGAGCTAGGTTGAGGTAAGGTGGGATAAGGAGGGAAGAGGTGAGTAGAGGTGAGTAGAGCTAGGTTGAGGTAAGGTGGGATAAGGAGGGAAGAGGTGAGTAGAGGTGAGTAGAGCTAGGTTGAGGTAAGGTGGGATAAAGAGGGAAGAGGTGAGTAGAGATATGTTTATGGAAGGTGGGATAAGGAGGGAAGAGGTGGGTAGAGCTAGGTTTAGGTAAGGTGTGATAAGGAGGGAAGAGGTGAGTAGAGGTGGGTAGAGATAGGTTTAGGTAAGGTGTGATAAGGAGTGAAGAGGTTAGTAGAGGTGAGTAGAGCTAGGTTGAGGTAAGGTGGGATAAGGAGGGAAGAGGTGAGTAGAGGTGAGTAGAGCTAGGTTGAGGTAAGGTGGGATAAGGAGGGAAGAGGTGAGTAGAGCTAGGTTGAGGTAAGGTGGGATAAGGAGGGAAGAGGTGAGTAGAGGTGAGTAGAGCTAGGTTGAGGTAAGGTGGGATAAGGAGGGAAGAGGTGAGTAGAGGTGAGTAGAGCTAGGTTGAGGTAAGGTGGGATAAGGAGGGAAGAGGTGAGTAGAGGTGAGTAGAGCTAGGTTGAGATAAGGTGGGATAAGGAGGGAAGAGGTGAGTAGAAGTGAGTAGAGCTAGGTTGAGGTAAGGTGGGATAAGGAGGGAAGAGGTGAGTAGAGATATGTTTATGGAAGGTGGGATAAGGAGGGAAGAGGTGAGTAGAGGTGGGTAGAGCTAGGCTGAGGTAAGGTGAGATAAGGAGGGAAGAGGTGAGTAGAAGTGGGTAGAGCTAGGTAGATGTCTGAAGAAGGTCAGCAATCTGCTGTGGGCGATATGATGCTTAAAATTAGAGAAATGTTTCTGAAAGCAATCTACCTTTTGTCTCCACCCCTTATCCTTTACATTGTAAGCCCACAAGGGCAGGGCCATTTCTCCTAATGTATTTCAGTAGGACTATGGATTTGTACTTTTCCGTCATGTATTGTAAGATAGTTGTTTTACCCTGTTTGTAATTTCACATTGTACACCACCATGGAAGATGATGGCGTTTATAAATAAACATTATTTCTAATAATAATAGCAATAATAATAATGTGTGGCATCTTACATGTGTCCTGGTCGTTTGCAAAGCTTTATATAATGAGTTTTATTAAAATGTGGTCATTTTTGACATAGTTCCGCTTTAAATAACTGTTCTCTAGAACCTATTTTTATGGGGTAGCACTTCTCATTTTACATAAAGTATCACCACTAATACAGACTTCTGCCAGCAATTCAGTAATCCCAAGATGCTCCACACCTGCAGCTTGTTGACTTGGCCACCTGGCACATCCAACTGGAGCAGTACTTTATGCCCCACCCCCAATTTCAGCCCCCATGGCCTTGAGTACCACCAGTGTTCCTAGGACCCCTGGTTGCGAACCCCTGATCTAGATTTACAAACCTCTACCAGCTGTATCCTCACGAACTCCTAACACATTCATTACAGAACTACAGGTTTTTCTTTTGACTCCAGAATAACTGCTCAGGACTCTTTAATCTAACATTCTTCTTCTTCAGCTACCTTCCTATTGTCTCACCCAATCTAGAAATGGTGATCCCACTATCCCTATGGGTTCTTGACACTTACACTCACCTTTCTCTAACACTCTCTTCTCTATACCCACCAGTTACATTCCCCAAGATAGAGTGATTGGTATGAGCTCTACTACCTAAATGGAGCATTTCCTTAGGCTAGCCACTCCTATTCTTATTAAAAAGGACTAACCTTACCTACTTCCTCAAACCCACAGAGTTTTGCAGCTCCGCGTGATCGAGGTTTGTTCGCGGAATGTTCTTTTACAGTACTGTGTGTTACCAGCAACAGTGGGGGCAGCAACACTCTGGGTGAAATATCAACTATGGTTTCTTTATTGGGGGGGTTCTTACTTTATCATTTGTAATTAAATCTATAGACAACGTTGAAGGGGGTTTGCAGAGGTGTGTGTAAACCAGAACTCTTAATGCTGTTTGCATTTATCAGTGGAAACATAAGAGAGGACAAACCACCTAGGCCTGTAAAGACTCCTTTTCCAGAGAAACATTGAAGTATATGGCCCATATTTAACAAGGGATAGCGCCAGGTAGCGAATGGTGAGCGAACGGTAATGACGGTCACCGCCACAAGTACGCCGGCTCCCCTCCGCAATCACACATTTATCAAGCCGATCCTGCTTAGCGACTGACAGAGCGCCAGATAGCGAATCATTCATCATTATTCCAGCCTCAGCCCACAGCGCCAGCGAGCGACCTTGAACAGCGACAGGTATGACCTCTCGCTACCTGGCGCTCTCCAATGTATTTCAATGGAGCAATCTTTAAATATTCTTAATTAACTGCTATTAATGTTTTTTTTTTTTTTTTTTTTTTTTTTTTTTTTTAAATGTCAAAAATTCTGTGACCACTTCTGCCATGTTAGATATTTTTTTTAAGGTAAAAAAAAAAAAAAAAAAAATTGTACAGAATTGATATTACAGGTCTGATATTAATGTATTCATATTACAAAATGTTTTGAAAAACATGTTGTTTTTTTTTTTTCTAAAAATATGGTTGTTTGGGGGTTAAAAAACTACTTTTAACACATCGCCGCCAGCGCTCTGGGGTTTAAACAAGCATTTCACTGTGCGAGAATTTTTTGAGGGTGATTTGTTAATGAATATGCTGGGAGCCGTTCGCTATGGCCATTCGCTGTCATGCGCTCCCATACAGCGCAGAACCTGTCAAATAGCGACTTCTCACCCAATATTCAACATTACGGCAAACCGACTGAGTCGCTATCAACTACAGAACAACGGCCAAGCACAGCGACTACTAGCGGGCGCTCTGAAAATGCCGCTACTGTCGCTCATCTGTCGCTACCTGGCGCTATTAATGAATCGGCCTCCCCGTTTTCCTTTTGCATCAGTTCATGGTGTCTTATGGTGCAGACATTTTTTGGCATCTTAAAGTAGTATGTTCATGATTTATGAACTTTATTCTAATCAAATTTGGAAACTTTTACAACTGAAAAGTCTATATACTCTAAAAAGGGGCTGTTATATACCCCCTTTATGATCCACTCAGATCCACTCTTTAGCAGACCATAAATATAATGTGCTGACATCAACCAACATCAGCTACTAATCCTCTATACTGTCATTTACATGGACGAAAAACAAAATGTAATAGTGAAACAAAATATAGACCCTGGGTAGGTAAATAAATAATGTATTTGTTTTTCATTAAACCTAATAAAGGGGCAATCGTAAGAGATACATGTGCTGTTAGTGCCCAGCTACAGACAGTGGCTGTGCCCCTTTTACTTTCAAAGGAAAAAAAAAAAATAACAGGCCTGAGTCAGTAGATAAGGCCCCAGTGATAAGGGCATCCTCAGTAAGCAGGGGGAGGCATGAAAGCTAAAAGCCAAAACTGATGGGGTCAGATTAGCAACAGGAACTTGAAGCCATATGAAAACAATAAAAAAACAAATGACAGAATGACAAACTGCAGACACGACTCAAAGGGGTGGAGGGGAAAGGACCCAGATCTCTTTTTATAAGCGAAGGTTAAGTAGAGCCAAGCATTTCCACTTTGATCTATCAGCCAAACCCGCTGTGTTCTATCACACCCTAACAGACACTGCTGTACTATCACAGGCTGCACAATGCAGGTCACCAGTGAAGGGGCACAAACATTAGTCAAACCCACTGTTCATAAAGGAAGTAAAAAGGCAGTGAAACCATGAGCCTTAGTTTTTTGGTAACATACCAGAGTGATAAACTCAAACTATACTGGATTGCCCCTTTAGCCAAATTAGTTTCACAATGCAGCAGAGCTTGCCAATATCCCCTTAAACATTGAACTTATTTAAAAACAGTAGTGCTGGCCATCGTTGGTTGATAAAAGTGAAATATGATCATTCAAATTTCAGTTATATGGAGTTTACCATACAACATAGTGACTACTCTAAGGCAATGTTCACACTTGTCTGGCTGCATTAGCAGCATGTGTTGCTACCTTAAACTTGCTACCTTAAACTTGATGGGGTTCATGGGAACCCAGGCATGGCGGGTAAATTGCCGTTAGCCGCTCGCCCCAGTACCTGTATCCTCAAAGGCCATGGGGTTACAGAACAGCTTGGTGCCCAGTGTTCATCCCTAGGCGAAGCACCAGACCTGCGCTGAGGGGTATATGGACTGATATCCTTCTCTGTCAGTTACTCTCCACCTTAAATCATTATATATGCTTTCATGTATATGCAGATGTGGGCAGAGGTGAGGCGTGAGGAGAGCAGAGGTGGTGTGGCAAGAGATATAGTGAAAAAGAGGTAGGTAGAGGTAGGTAGAGGTGAAATGGACAGAAGTAAAGTAAGTGACCAGAGGCAAGGAGAGCAACAGTGAGACAGGAAGAGTTAGGGTGGAAGGAAGTGGCCATGGGTGCGTCAGGAAAGATGAGATGTGGCAGGAAGAGGGAGATGGGTAAAGGAGAGGTGAGGAGAGCAGAGATAAGGCTGGTAATATAGGGGAGGTGGGAAAAAGTGAGGTGAGGAGAGCAGTGGTGATGCTGGAATAGGTGAGGTGGAAAAGAAAAAAATGAGCAGGGGTGAGGCAGGAAAGATTAGGTGGGCTGAGGTCAGGCAGGAAAAGGTGACTGGTGAGTAGGTTAGAGATGGCAACAGGTGAGGTAAGCGGAACTTAGGTGGACAGAGGTGAGCAGAGATTTTATAGATAGAAATGTCAGGAGCAGGAACTGAGGGCAGCACGTGCTGCAGGTTGTGCATCTCTGCTCTAAGGAGATGTCGGGAGTTGTAGGTAAGCGGAAGTAAGGTGGACAGAGGTGAGCAGATGTTTTATAGATAGACACAAATGTCAGGAGCAGGAACTGAGGGCAGCACGTGCTGCAGGTTGTGCATCTCTGCTCCAAAAAGGTGCTTTGTTGTAGAGCATGGCCACCTTCTCCTGGGTTCCTGAAATGTGGCAGAGCAGGTCAATAGGCACAGGACCGGTTCCAGGTTTGTGTGGGCCCTTGAGCAAAAGAATCTTAGTGGGCCCCAAAGTAGTGAGTCACATGATGTTACCTTTTAGCTCCGCTGCCACAAATCGGTCATTTCCTGTTGCTGATCACCCTCCAGTCCGGATTGCCTTCTCTACAGCCACAAATCGCCCTCCCATCCTTATTGCCTTCCCTATAGCCACCAATCATCCTCCAGTCCTTATTGCCTTCTCTACAGCCACCAATCGCCCTCCCATCCTTATTGCCTTACCTATAGCCACCAATCATCCTCCAGTCCTTATTGTCTTCCCTATAGCCACCAATCATCCTCCAGTCCTTATTGTCTTCCCTATAGCCACCAATCATCCTCCAGTCCTTATTGCCTTACCTATAGCCACCAATCATCCTCCAGTCCTTATTGCCTTCCCTATAGCCACCAATCATCCTCCAGTCCTTATTGCCTTACCTATAGCCACCAATCATCCTCCAGTCCTTATTACCTTCCCTATAGCCACCAATCATCCTCCAGTCCTTATTGCCTTACCTATAGCCACCAATCATCCTCCAGTCCTTATTGCCTTCCCTATAGCCACCAATCATCCTCCAGTCCTTATTGTCTTCCCTATAGCCACCAATCATCCTCCAGTCCTTATTGCCTTACCTATAGCCACCAATCATCCTCCAGTCCTTATTGCCTTCTCTACAGCCACCAATTGCCCTCCCATCCTTATTGCCTTACCTATAGCCACCAATCATCCTCCAGTCCTTATTGTCTTCCCTATAGCCACCAATCATCCTCCAGCCCTTATTGCCTTCCCTATAGCCACCAATCACCATCCAGTCCTTATTGCCTTCCCTATAGCCACCAATCATCCTCCAGTCCTTGTTGCCTTCCCTATAGCCACCAATCATCCTCCAGTCCTTATTGCCTTACCTATAGCCACCAATCATCCTCCAGTCCTTGTTGCCTTCCCTATAGCCACCAATCATCCTCCAGTCCTTGTTGCCTTCCCTATAGCCACCAATCATCCTCCAGTCCTTGTTGCCTTCCCTATAGCCACCAATCATCCTCCAGTCCTTATTGCCTTACCTATAGCCACCAATCATCCTCCAGTCCTTGTTGTCCTCCCTATAGCCACCAATCATCCTCCAGTCCTTGTTGCCCTCCCTATAGCCACCAATCATCCTCCAGTCCTTGTTGCCTTCCCTATAGCCACCAATCATCCTCCAGTCCTTGTTGCCTTCCCTATAGCCACCAATCATCCTCCAGTCCTTATTGCCTTCCCTATAGCCACCAATCATCCTCCAGTCCTTGTTGCCCTCCCTATAGCCACCAATCATCCTCCAGTCCTTATTGCCTTCCCTATAGCCACCAATCATCCTCCAGTCCTTGTTGTCCTCCCTATAGCCACCAATCATCCTCCAGTCCTTGTTGCCCTCCCTATAGCCACCAATCATCCTCCAGTCCTTGTTGCCTTCCCTATAGCCACCAATCATCCTCCAGTCCTTGTTGCCTTCCCTATAGCCATCAATCATCCTCCAGTCCTTGTTGCCTTCCCTATAGCCATCAATCATCCTCCAGTCCTTGTTGTCTTCCCTATAGCCACCAATCATCCTCCAGTCCTTGTTGTCTTCCCTATAGCCATCAATCATCCTCCAGTCCTTGTTGCCTGCTCTATAGCCACCAATCATCCTCCAGTCCTTGTTGCCCTCCCTATAGCCACCAATCATCCTCCAGTCCTTATTGCCTTCCCTATAGCCACCAATCATCCTCCAGTCCTTATTGCCCTCCCTATAGCCACCAATCATCCTCCAGTCCTTGTTGCCCTCCCTATAGCCACCAATCATCCTCCAGTCCTTGTTGCCTTCCCTATAGCCATCAATCATCCTCCAGTCCTTGTTGCCTTCCCTATAGCCACCAATCATCCTCCAGTCCTTGTTGCCTTCCCTATAGCCACCAATCATCCTCCAGTCCTTATTGCCTTCCCTATAGCCATCAATCATCCTCCAGTCCTTGTTGCCTTCCCTATAGCCACCAATCATCCTCCAGTCCTTATTGCCTTCCCTATAGCCATCAATCATCCTCCAGTCCTTGTTGCCTTCCCTATAGCCACCAATCATCCTCCAGTCCTTATTGCCTTCCCTATAGCCACCAATCATCCTCCAGTCCTTGTTGCCTGCTCTATAGCCACCAATCACCCTCCAGTCCTTATTGCCTTCCCTATAGCCATCAATCATCCTCCAGTCCTTGTTGCCTTCCCTATAGCCACCAATCATCCTCCAGTCCTTATTGCCTTCCCTATAGCCACCAATCATCCTCCAGTCCTTGTTGCCTGCTCTATAGCCACCAATCATCCTCCAGTCCTTGTTGCCTTCCCTATAGCCATCAATCATCCTCCAGTCCTTGTTGCCCTCCCTATAGCCACCAATCATCCTCCAGTCCTTGTTGCCTTCCCTATAGCCACCAATCATCCTCCAGTCCTTGTTGTCCTCCCTATAGCCACCAATCATCCTCCAGTCCTTGTTGCCCTCCCTATAGCCACCAATCATCCTCCAGTCCTTGTTGCCTTCCCTATAGCCACCAATCATCCTCCAGTCCTTGTTGTCTTCCCTATAGCCACCAATCATCCTCCAGTCCTTGTTGCCCTCCCTATAGCCACCAATCATCCTCCAGTCCTTGTTGCCTTCCCTATAGCCACCAATCATCCTCCAGTCCTTGTTGTCCTCCCTATAGCCACCAATCATCCTCCAGTCCTTGTTGCCCTCCCTATAGCCACCAATCATCCTCCAGTCCTTGTTGCCTTCCCTATAGCCACCAATCATCCTCCAGTCCTTATTGTCTTCCCTTTAGCCACCAATCATCCTCCAGTCCTTATTGTCTTCCCTATAGCCACCAATCACCCTCCAGTCCTTGTTGCCTTCCCTATAGCCACCAATCATCCTCCAGTCCTTGTTGCCTTCCCTATAGCCACCAATCATCCTCCAGTCCTTATTGCCTTCCCTATAGCCACCAATCATCCTCCAGTCCTTGTTGCCCTCCCTATAGCCACCAATCATCCTCCAGTCCTTATTGCCTTCCCTATAGCCACCAATCATCCTCCAGTCCTTGTTGCCTTCCCTATAGCCACCAATCATCCTCCAGTCCTTGTTGCCCTCCCTATAGCCACCAATCATCCTCCAGTCCTTATTGCCCTCCCTATAGCCACCAATCATCCTCCAGTCCTTGTTGCCTTCCCTATAGCCACCAATCATCCTCCAGTCCTTGTTGCCTTCCCTATAGCCATCAATCATCCTCCAGTCCTTGTTGCCTTCCCTATAGCCACCAATCATCCTCCAGTCCTTATTGCCTTCCCTATAGCCACCAATCATCCTCCAGTCCTTGTTGCCCTCCCTATAGCCACCAATCATCCTCCAGTCCTTATTGCCTTCCCTATAGCCACCAATCATCCTCCAGTCCTTATTGTCTTCCCTATAGCCACCAATCATCCTCCAGTCCTTGTTGCCCTCCCTATAGCCACCAATCATCCTCCAGTCCTTATTGCCCTCCCTATAGCCACCAATCATCCTCCAGTCCTTGTTGCCTTCCCTATAGCCACCAATCATCCTCCAGTCCTTGTTGCCTTCCCTATAGCCATCAATCATCCTCCAGTCCTTGTTGCCTTCCCTATAGCCACCAATCATCCTCCAGTCCTTATTGCCTTCCCTATAGCCACCAATCATCCTCCAGTCCTTGTTGCCCTCCCTATAGCCACCAATCATCCTCCAGTCCTTGTTGCCTTCCCTATAGCCATCAATCATCCTCCAGTCCTTGTTGCCTTCCCAATAGCCATCAATCATCCTCCAGTCCTTATTGCCTTCCCTATAGCCACCAATCATCCTCCAGTCCTTATTGCCTTCCCTATAGCCACCAATCATCCTCCAGTCCTTGTTGCCCTCCCTATAGCCACCAATCATCCTCCAGTCCTTGTTGCCCTCCCTATAGCCACCAATCATCCTCCAGTCCTTGTTGCCTTCCCTATAGCCATCAATCATCCTCCAGTCCTTGTTGCCTTCCCTATAGCCACCAATCATCCTCCAGTCCTTATTGCCTTCCCTATAGCCACCAATCATCCTCCAGTCCTTGTTGCCTGCTCTATAGCCACCAATCATCCTCCAGTCCTTGTTGCCTTCCCTATAGCCACCAATCATCCTCCAGTCCTTGTTGTCCTCCCTATAGCCACCAATCATCCTCCAGTCCTTGTTGCCCTCCCTATAGCCACCAATCATCCTCCAGTCCTTGTTGCCTTCCCAATAGCCACCAATCACCCTCCAGTCCTTGTTGCCTTCCCTATAGCCACCAATCATCCTCCAGTCCTAATTGTCTTCCCTATAGCCACCAATCATCCTCCAGTCCTTGTTGCCTTCCCTATAGCCACCAATCATCCTCCAGTCCTTGTTGCCTTCCCTATAGCCACCAATCATCCTCCAGTCCTTGTTGCCTTCCCTATAGCCACCAATCACCCTCCCGTCCTTATTGCCTTCCCTATAGCCACCAATCATCCTCCAGTCCTTGTTGCCCTCCCTATAGCCACCAATCATCCTCCAGTCCTTATTGCCTTCCCTATAGCCACCAATCATCCTCCAGTCCTTGTTGCCCTCCCTATAGCCACCAATCATCCTCCAGTCCTTGTTGCCTTCCCTATAGCCATCAATCATCCTCCAGTCCTTGTTGCCTTCCCTATAGCCATCAATCATCCTCCAGTCCTTATTGCCTTCCCTATAGCCACCAATCATCCTCCAGTCCTTGTTGCCTTCCCTATAGCCATCAATCATCCTCCAGTCCTTGTTGCCTTCCCTATAGCCACCAATCATCCTCCAGTCCTTGTTGCCTTCCCTATAGCCACCAATCATCCTCCAGTCCTTGTTGCCTTCCCTATAGCCACCAATCATCCTCCAGTCCTTGTTGCCTTCCCTATAGCCACCAATCATCCTCCAGTCCTTGTTGCCTTCCCTATAGCCACCAATCATCCTCCAGTCCTTGTTGCCTTCCTTATAGCCACCAATCATCCTCCAGTCCTTATTGTCTTCCCTATAGCCACCAATCATCCTCCAGTCCTTATTGCCTTCCCTATAGCCACCAATCATCCTCCAGTCCTTATTGTCTTCCCTATAGCCATCAATCATCCTCCAGTCCTTGTTGCCTTCCCTATAGCCACCAATCATCCTCCAGTCCTTGTTGCCTTCCCTATAGCCACCAATCATCCTCCAGTCCTTGTTGCCCTCCCTATAGCCACCAATCATCCTCCAGTCCTTGTTGCCTTCCCTATAGCCATCAATCATCCTCCAGTCCTTATTGCCTTCCCTATTGCCACCAATCATCCTCCAGTCCTTGTTGCCTTCCCTATAGCCACCAATCACCCTCCCGTCCTTGTTGCCTTCCCTATAGCCATCAATCATCCTCCAGTCCTTGTTGCCCTCCCTATAGCCATCAATCATCCTCCAGTCCTTGTTGCCTTCCCTATAGCCATCAATCATCCTCCAGTCCTTGTTGCCTTCCCTATAGCCATCAATCATCCTCCAGTCCTTGTTGCCTTCCCTATAGCCACCAATCATCCTCCAGTCCTTGTTGCCTTCCCTATAGCCACCAATCATCCTCCAGTCCTTATTGCCTTCCCTATAGCCACCAATCATCCTCCAGTCCTTGTTGCCTTCCCTATAGCCACCAATCATCCTCCAGTCCTTATTGCCTTCCCTATAGCCACCAATCATCCTCCAGTCCTTGTTGCCTTCCCTATAGCCACCAATCATCCTCCAGTCCTTGTTGCCTTCCCTATAGCCACCAATCATCCTCCAGTCCTTATTGCCTTCCCTATAGCCACCAATCACCCTCCCGTCCTTATTGCCTTCCCTATAGCCACCAATCATCCTCCAGTCCTTGTTGCCTTCCCTATAGCCATCAATCATCCTCCAGTCCTTGTTGCCTTCCCTATAGCCACCAATCATCCTCCAGTCCTTATTGTCTTCCCTATAGCCACCAATCATCCTCCAGTCCTTATTGCCTTCCCTATAGCCACCAATCATCCTCCAGTCCTTGTTGCCTTCCCAATAGCCATCAATCATCCTCCAGTCCTTATTGCCTTCCCTATAGCCACCAATCATCCTCCAGTCCTTGTTGCCTTCCCTATAGCCACCAATCATCCTCCAGTCCTTGTTGTCTTCCCTATAGCCACCAATCATTCTCCAGTCCTTATTGCCTTCCCTATAGCCACCAATCATCCTCCAGTCCTTGTTGCCTTCCCTATAGCCACCAATCATCCTCCAGTCCTTATTGCCTTCCCTATAGCCACCAATCACCCTCCCGTCCTTATTGCCTTCCCTATAGCCACCAATCATCCTCCAGTCCTTGTTGCCTTCCCTATAGCCACCAATCATCCTCCAGTCCTTGTTGCCTTCCCTATAGCCACCAATCATCCTCCAGTCCTTGTTGCCTTCCCTATAGCCATCAATCATCCTCCAGTCCTTGTTGCCTTCCCTATAGCCACCAATCATCCTCCAGTCCTTGTTGCCTTCCCTATAGCCATCAATCATCCTCCAGTCCTTGTTGCCCTCCCTATAGCCACCAATCATCCTCCAGTCCTTGTTGCCTTCCCTATAGCCACCAATCACCCTCCCGTCCTTATTGTCTTCCCTATAGCCACCAATCACCCTCCAGTCCTTGTTGCCTTCCCTATAGCCACCAATCATCCTCCAGTCCTTGTTGCCTTCCCTATAGCCATCAATCATCCTCCAGTCCTTGTTGCCTTCCCTATAGCCACCAATCATCCTCCAGTCCTTGTTGCCCTCCCTATAGCCACCAATCATCCTCCAGTCCTTGTTGCCTGCTCTATAGCCACCAATCATCCTCCCGTCCTTATTGCCTTCCCTATAGCCACCAATCATTTTCCAGTCCTTGTTGCCTTCCCTATTGCCACCAATCATCCTCCAGTCCTTGTTGCCTTCCCTATAGCCACCAATCATTTTCCAGTCCTTGTTGCCTTCCCTATAGCCACCAATCATTTTCCAGTCCTTGTTGCCTTCCCTATAGCCACCAATCATCCTCCAGTCCTTATTGCCCTCCCTATAGCCACCAATCATCCTCCAGTCCTTATTGCCTTCCCTATTGCCACCAATCATCCTCCAGTCCTTGTTGCCTTCCCTATAGCCACCAATCATCCTCCAGTCCTTGTTGCCTTCCCTATAGCCACCAATCATCCTCCAGTCCTTATTGCCTTCCCTATAGCCATCAATCATCCTCCAGTCCTTGTTGCCCTCCCTATAGCCACCAATCATCCTCCAGTCCTTGTTGCCTTCCCTATTGCCACCAATCATCCTCCAGTCCTTGTTGCCTTCCCTATAGCCACCAATCATCCTCCAGTCCTTATTGCCTTCCCTATAGCCATCAATCATCCTCCAGTCCTTGTTGCCCTCCCTATAGCCACCAATCATCCTCCAGTCCTTATTGCCTTCCCTATAGCCACCAATCACCCTCCAGTCCTTGTTGCCTTCCCTATAGCCACCAATCATCCTCCAGTCCTTGTTGCCTTCCCTATAGCCACCAATCACCCTCCAGTCCTTGTTGCCTTCCCTATAGCCACCAATCATCCTCCAGTCCTTGTTGCCTTCCCTATAGCCATCAATCATCCTCCAGTCCTTGTTGTCTTCCCTATAGCCACCAATCATCCTCCCGTCCTTGTTGCCCTCCCTATAGCCACCAATCATCCTCCAGTCCTTGTTGCCTGCTCTATAGCCACCAATCATCCTCCAGTCCTTGTTGCCTTCCCTATTGCCACCAATCATCCTCCAGTCCTTGTTGCCTTCCCTATAGCCACCAATCATTTTCCAGTCCTTGTTGCCTTCCCTATAGCCACCAATCATCCTCCAGTCCTTGTTGCCTTCCCTATAGCCATCAATCATCCTCCAGTCCTTGTTGCCTTCCCTATAGCCACCAATCATCCTCCAGTCCTTGTTGCCTTCCCTATAGCCATCAATCATCCTCCAGTCCTTGTTGCCTTCCCTATAGCCATCAATCATCCTCCAGTCCTTGTTGCCCTCCCTATAGCCACCAATCATCCTCCAGTCCTTATTGCCTTCCCTATAGCCATCAATCATCCTCCAGTCCTTGTTGCCCTCCCTATAGCCACCAATCATCCTCCAGTCCTTGTTGCCTTCCCTATAGCCACCAATCATCCTCCAGTCCTTGTTGCCTTCCCTATAGCCACCAATCATCCTCCAGTCCTTGTTGCCTTCCCTATAGCCATCAATCATCCTCCAGTCCTTGTTGCCTTCCCAATAGCCATCAATCATCCTCCAGTCCTTGTTGCCTTCCCAATAGCCATCAATCGTCCTCCAGTCCTTATTGCCTTCCCTATAGCCACCAATCAACCTCCAGTCCTTGTTGCCTTCCCTATAGCCACCAATCATCCTCCAGTCCTTGTTGCCTTCCCTATAGCCACCAATCATCCTCCAGTCCTTGTTGCCTTCCCTATAGCCACCAATCATCCTCCAGTCCTTGTTGCCTTCCCTATAGCCACCAATCATCCCCCAGTCCTTGTTGCCTTCCCAATAGCCATCAATCATCCTCCAGTCCTTGTTGCCTTCCCTATAGCCACCAATCATCCTCCAGTCCTTGTTGCCTTCCCTATAGTCACCAATCATCCTCCAGTCCTTGTTGCCTTCCCAATAGCCACCAATCATCCTCCAGTCCTTATTGCCTTCCCTATAGCCACCAATCATCCTCCAGTCCTTGTTGCCTTCCCTATAGCCACCAATCATCCTCCAGTCCTTATTGCCTTCCCTATAGCCATCAATCATCCTCCAGTCCTTGTTGCCTTCCCTATAGCCACCAATCATCCTCCAGTCCTTATTGCCTTCCCTATATCCACCAATCATCCTCCCGTCCTTATTGCCTTCCCTATAGCCACCAATCATCCTCCAGTCCTTGTTTCCTTCCCTATAGCCACCAATCACCCTCCCGTCCTTATTGCCTTCCCTATAGCCACCAATCATCCCCCAGTCCTTGTTGCCTTCCCAATAGCCATCAATCATCCTCCAGTCCTTGTTGCCTTCCCTATAGCCACCAATCATCCTCCAGTCCTTGTTGCCTTCCCTATAGTCACCAATCATCCTCCAGTCCTTGTTGCCTTCCCAATAGCCACCAATCATCCTCCAGTCCTTATTGCCTTCCCTATAGCCACCAATCATCCTCCAGTCCTTGTTGCCTTCCCTATAGCCACCAATCATCCTCCCGTCCTTATTGCCTTCCCTATAGCCACCAATCATCCTCCAGTCCTTGTTTCCTTCCCTATAGCCACCAATCACCCTCCCGTCCTTATTGCCTTCCCTATAGCCACCAATCACCCTCCCGTCCTTATTGCCTTCCCTATAGCCATCAATCATCCTCCAGTCCTTGTTGCCTTCCCTATAGCCATCAATCATCCTCCAGTCCTTATTGCCTTCCCTATAGCCATCAATCATCCTCCAGTCCTTGTTGCCTTCCCTATAGCCATCAATCATCCTCCAGTCCTTGTTGCCTTCCCAATAGCCATCAATCATCCTCCAGTCCTTGTTGCCTTCCCTATAGCCACCAATCACCCTCCCGTCCTTATTGCCTTCCCTATAGCCACCAATCATCCTCCAGTCCTTGTTGCCTTCCCTATAGCCATCAATCATCCTCCAGTCCTTGTTGCCTTCCCAATAGCCATCAATCATCCTCCAGTCCTTGTTGCCTTCCCTATAGCCACCAATCATCCTCCAGTCCTTGTTGTCTTCCCTATAGCCATCAATCATCCTCCAGTCCTTGTTGCCTTCCCAATAGCCATCAATCATCCTCCAGTCCTTGTTGCCTTCCCTATAGCCACCAATCATCCTCCAGTCCTTGTTGCCTTCCCTATAGCCATCAATCATCCTCCAGTCCTTATTGCCTTCCCTATAGCCACCAATCATCCTCCAGTCCTTATTGCCTTCCCTATAGCCACCAATCATCCTCCAGTCCTTGTTGCCTTCCCTATAGCCACCAATCATCCTCCAGTCCTTGTTGCCTTTCCTATAGCCACCAATCATCCTCCAGTCCTTGTTGCCCTCCCTATAGCCACCAATCATCCTCCAGTCCTTGTTGCCTTCCCTATAGCCACCAATCATCCTCCAGTCCTTGTTGCCTTCCCTATAGCCATCAATCATCCTCCAGTCCTTGTTTCCTTCCCTATAGCCATCAATCATCCTCCAGTCCTTGTTGCCTTCCCTATAGCCATCAATCATCCTCCAGTCCTTGTTGCCTTCCCTATAGCCACCAATCATCCTCCAGTCCTTGTTGCCCTCCCTATAGCCACCAATCATCCTCCAGTCCTTATTGCCTTCCCTATAGCCATCAATCATCCTCCAGTCCTTGTTTCCTTCCCTATAGCCACCAATCATCCTCCAGTCCTTATTGCCTTCCCTATAGCCATCAATCATCCTCCAGTCCTTGTTGCCTTCCCAATAGCCATCAATCATCCTCCAGTCCTTGTTGCCTTCCCTATAGCCACCAATCATCCTCCAGTCCTTGTTGCCCTCCCTATAGCCACCAATCATCCTCCAGTCCTTATTGCCTTCCCTATAGCCATCAATCATCCTCCAGTCCTTGTTTCCTTCCCTATAGCCACCAATCATCCTCCAGTCCTTGTTGCCTTCCCTATAGCCATCAATCATCCTCCAGTCCTTGTTGCCTTCCCAATAGCCATCAATCATCCTCCAGTCCTTGTTGCCCTCCCTATAGCCACCAATCATCCTCCAGTCCTTATTGCCTTCCCTATAGCCACCAATCATCCTCCAGTCCTTGTTGCCTTCCCTATAGCCATCAATCATCCTCCAGTCCTTGTTGCCTTCCCAATAGCCATCAATCATCCTCCAGTCCTTGTTGCCTTCCCTATAGCCACCAATCATCCTCCAGTCCTTGTTGTCTTCCCTATAGCCATCAATCATCCTCCAGTCCTTGTTGCCTTCCCAATAGCCATCAATCATCCTCCAGTCCTTATTGCCTTCCCTATAGCCACCAATCATCCTCCAGTCCTTGTTGCCTTCCCAATAGCCATCAATCATCCTCCAGTCCTTGTTGCCTTCCCAATAGCCATCAATCATCCTCCAGTCCTTATTGCCTTCCCTATAGCCACCAATCATCCTCCAGTCCTTGTTGCCTTCCCTATAGCCACCAATCATCCTCCAGTCCTTGTTGCCTTCCCTATAGCCACCAATCATCCTCCAGTCCTTGTTGCCCTCCCTATAGCCACCAATCATCCTCCAGTCCTTGTTGTCTTCCCTATAGCCATCAATCATCCTCCAGTCCTTGTTGCCTTCCCAATAGCCATCAATCATCCTCCAGTCCTTATTGCCTTCCCTATAGCCACCAATCATCCTCCAGTCCATGTTGCCTTCCCAATAGCCATCAATCATCCTCCAGTCCTTGTTGCCTTCCCAATAGCCATCAATCATCCTCCAGTCCTTATTGCCTTCCCTATAGCCACCAATCATCCTCCAGTCCTTGTTGCCTTCCCTATAGCCACCAATCATCCTCCAGTCCTTGTTGCCTTCCCTATAGCCACCAATCATCCTCCAGTCCTTGTTGCCCTCCCTATAGCCACCAATCATCCTCCAGTCCTTGTTGCCTTCCCTATAGCCACCAATCATCCTCCAGTCCTTGTTGCCTTCCCTATAGCCATCAATCATCCTCCAGTCCTTGTTTCCTTCCCTATAGCCATCAATCATCCTCCAGTCCTTGTTGCCTTCCCTATAGCCATCAATCATCCTCCAGTCCTTGTTGCCTTCCCTATAGCCACCAATCATCCTCCAGTCCTTGTTGCCCTCCCTATAGCCACCAATCATCCTCCAGTCCTTATTGCCTTCCCTATAGCCACCAATCATCCTCCAGTCCTTGTTGCCCTCCCTATAGCCACCAATCATCCTCCAGTCCTTATTGCCTTCCCTATAGCCATCAATCATCCTCCAGTCCTTGTTGCCCTCCCTATAGCCACCAATCATCCTCCAGTCCTTATTGCCTTCCCTATAGCCACCAATCATCCTCCAGTCCTTGTTGCCTTCCCTATAGCCATCAATCATCCTCCAGTCCTTGTTGCCTTCCCTATAGCCACCAATCATCCTCCAGTCCTTGTTGCCTTCCCTATAGCCACCAATCATCCTCCAGTCCTTGTTGCCTTCCCTATAGCCACCAATCACCCTCCCGTCCTTGTTGCCCTCCCTATAGCCACCAATCATCCTCCAGTCCTTGTTGCCTTCCCTATAGCCATCAATCATCCTCCAGTCCTTGTTGCCTTCCCTATAGCCACCAATCATCCTCCAGTCCTTGTTGCCTTCCCTATAGCCATCAATCATCCTCCAGTCCTTGTTGCCTTCCCTATAGCCACCAATCATCCTCCAGTCCTTGTTGCCTTCCCTATAGCCATCAATCATCCTCCAGTCCTTGTTGCCTTCCCTATAGCCATCAATCATCCTCCAGTCCTTGTTGCCTTCCCTATAGCCACCAATCACCCTCCCGTCCTTGTTGCCCTCCCTATAGCCATCAATCATCCTCCAGTCCTTGTTGCCTTCCCTATAGCCACCAATCACCCTCCAGTCCTTGTTGCCCTCCCTATAGCCACCAATCATCCTCCAGTCCTTGTTGCCTTCCCTATAGCCATCAATCATCCTCCAGTCCTTGTTGCCTTCCCTATAGCCACCAATCATCCTCCAGTCCTTGTTGTCTTCCCTATAGCCATCAATCATCCTCCAGTCCTTGTTGCCTTCCCAATAGCCATCAATCATCCTCCAGTCCTTGTTGCCTTCCCAATAGCCATCAATCATCCTCCAGTCCTTATTGCCTTCCCTATAGCCACCAATCATCCTCCAGTCCTTATTGCCTTCCCTATAGCCATCAATCATCCTCCAGTCCTTATTGTCTTCCCTATAGCCATCAATCATCCTCCAGTCCTTGTTGCCTTCCCTATAGCCATCAATCATCCTCCAGTCCTTGTTGCCTTCCCTATAGCCACCAATCATCCTCCAGTCCTTGTTGCCTTCCCTATAGCCACCAATCATCCTCCAGTCCTTGTTGCCTTCCCTATAGCCACCAATCATCCTCCAGTCCTTGTTGCCCTCCCTATAGCCACCAATCATCCTCCAGTCCTTGTTGCCTTCCCTATAGCCACCAATCATCCTCCAGTCCTTGTTGCCTTCCCTATAGCCATCAATCATCCTCCAGTCCTTGTTGCCTTCCCTATAGCCATCAATCATCCTCCAGTCCTTGTTGCCTTCCCTATAGCCACCAATCATCCTCCAGTCCTTGTTGCCCTCCTTATAGCCACCAATCATCCTCCAGTCCTTGTTGCCTTCCCTATAGCCACCAATCATCCTCCAGTCCTTGTTGCCTTCCCTATAGCCACCAATCATCCTCCAGTCCTTGTTGCCTTCCCTATAGCCACCAATCATCCTCCAGTCCTTGTTGTCTTCCCTATAGCCATCAATCATCCTCCAGTCCTTGTTGCCTTCCCTATAGCCACCAATCATCCTCCAGTCCTTGTTGCCTTCCCTATAGCCATCAATCATCCTCCAGTCCTTGTTGCCTTCCCTATAGCCATCAATCATCCTCCAGTCCTTGTTGCCTTCCCTATAGCCACCAATCATCCTCCAGTCCTTGTTGCCTTCCCTATAGCCACCAATCATCCTCCAGTCCTTGTTGCCTTCCCTATAGCCACCAATCATCCTCCAGTCCTTGTTGCCCTCCCTATAGCCACCAATCATCCTCCAGTCCTTGTTGCCTTCCCTATAGCCACCAATCATCCTCCAGTCCTTGTTGCCTTCCCTATAGCCACCAATCATCCTCCAGTCCTTGTTGCCTTCCCTATAGCCACCAATCATCCTCCAGTCCTTGTTGCCTTCCCTATAGCCATCAATCATCCTCCAGTCCTTGTTGCCCTCCCTATAGCCATCAATCATCCTCCAGTCCTTGTTGCCTTCCCTATAGCCACCAATCATCCTCCAGTCCTTGTTGCCTTCCCTATAGCCACCAATCATCCTCCAGTCCTTGTTGCCTTCCCTATAGCCACCAATCATCCTCCAGTCCTTATTGCCTTCCCTATAGCCATCAATCATCCTCCAGTCCTTGTTGCCCTCCCTATAGCCACCAATCATCCTCCAGTCCTTGTTGCCTTCCCTATAGCCATCAATCATCCTCCAGTCCTTGTTGCCCTCCCTATAGCCATCAATCATCCTCCAGTCCTTGTTGCCTTCCCTATAGCCATCAATCATCCTCCAGTCCTTGTTGCCTTCCCTATAGCCACCAATCATCCTCCAGTCCTTGTTGCCTTCCCTATAGCCATCAATCATCCTCCAGTCCTTGTTGCCTTCCCTATAGCCATCAATCATCCTCCAGTCCTTGTTGCCTTCCCTATAGCCACCAATCATCCTCCAGTCCTTGTTGCCTTCCCTATAGCCACCAATCATCCTCCAGTCCTTGTTGCCTTCCCTATAGCCATCAATCATCCTCCAGTCCTTATTGCCTTCCCTATAGCCACCAATCATCCTCCAGTCCTTGTTGCCTTCCCTATAGCCACCAATCATCCTCCAGTCCTTGTTGCCTGCTCTATAGCCACCAATCATCCTCCAGTCCTTGTTGCCTTCCCTATAGCCATCAATCATTCTCCAGTCCTTGTTGCCTTCCCTATAGCCACCAATCATCCTCCAGTCCTTGTTGCCTTCCCTATAGCCATCAATCATCCTCCAGTCCTTGTTGCCTTCCCTATAGCCATCAATCATCCTCCAGTCCTTGTTGCCTTCCCTATAGCCATCAATCATCCTCCAGTCCTTGTTGTATTCTCTATTGACACAACACACCCTTCAGCCCTTACTGCTTGCTCCTGGTGCCACTAGGTCAATTGTCACCTGGTTCTCACCACCTTCTGAGCTTCCATTAAATGCTCTCTGTTCCATGCAATCTTCTCCATTGTTCTTGGCCATCCCCTGTTGCTGTGGCTAGCCATGAGTAGGTCTGCACACAACACCCGCCATTTAGTGGTTTGGGTCCACTGTAAAATAATCTAATGGCCAAGTGTGAGCCTGAGTGGGCCCCTGAAGATCTGCCCTGAATAGGGGTGATATTGATACTGGCTGTCAGTTTGAAAGCCAATCTCCCAGTACATCTTGGCTGTAATGTAACTAACACGATTTCCGTGAATCCCTAGGATTTAGTTAGTAACTACTGAAAGGAGCTTCCTGCAGCAGCAACGTATTTGCAACACACGCTGCCTGGAAATGTTGTTTTTATTGTTGGAAAACAAATTCCAGGTGCTGCGCAGCAGGATGAGGAGCGGAACGGCCCATCTCCCAGCCCAGCTGCATTGTATTGCAGAGGAAGCCAAAAAGCCTGACCCCGGTAAGGTAAGCATTGCCATTGTAACTCGGGGAAGGGAAGCCACACTGCTGACATCTGCATTGATCTGAGGGATACAGCAGCTTTGCCATCACTTCCGTCCTAACATTAGATAGATTCATTCATTATCAGGGCTAATAGCATAGCGTAATGCATAGAATGTTCACCTGCAACCCATTTGCGCAATAAAAAGCCGCGCTGTCCTAGATAACTGCACATTTTACAGCAATGGCTGCCAGGCGACCCGTCACCCCACACCCTCAATATGAACACCTGCTTCCAGCATGGTGAAAGAATGTTATTTATCAGTGTGTGGAGACAAACTCTATGTTAAAGGGGGACTGTAGTCTGTTTTTACATTGTTCAGTTAGGGGTTTTATTTTTATATGGGAGCCTTAAAGCAGATCCCAGTTCGGGATGCCACTCCAAGCAAACTGCAAAAGTGAGGCCCAAATCTGGGCACAACTAGCCATGAGGTCTGGGCCTGTTCCAGGTTAGTGTGGTGCGACCATAGAGTCCCAGTGTAACCTACTGCAGGCTACACACCCAAAAATGTGACCCCAGACCCCAAAATGGACTGCAAGCAAATCCCTCCAGGTCTCAACACATAATAGGTGATGAGCCAGCACAACCTCCTCATGCCTAAATATCAGTGGGGAACCTCCCATAACCACTGTCAGCCAATGGGGTGTGCAGGGCAAGCACTTATGAACCCCAATGGGGACTAGTTAATGGCCCTATAATCAATTTTTACTGAAGATTCACTATAATACTCACCTTTCTCCATTATATGTTTTTCAGTATTTTTTTACATTCCTCTTTCCCTATTCTCTTCTCTACTCTTTTCCTTCCTTATACTTCTCTCTCTCAGTCCTTCTCTACTCTTTTCCTTCCTTATACTTCTCTCTCTCAGTCCTTCTTTACTCCTTCCCTTCCTTATACTTCTCTCTCTCAGTCCTTCTCTACTCTTTTCCTTACTTATACTTCTCTCTCTCAGTCCTTCTTTACTCCTTCCCTTCCTTATACTTCTCTCTCTCAGTCCTTCTCTACTCTTTTCCTTCCTTATACTTCTCTCTCTCAGTCCTTCTCTACTCTTTTCCTTCCTTATACTTCTCTCTCTCAGTCCTTCTCTACTCTTTTCCTTACTTATACTTCTCTCTCTCAGTCCTTCTCTACTCTTTTCCTTACTTATACTTCTCTCTCTCAGTCCTTCTCTACTCTTTTCCTTCCTTATACTTCTCTCTCTCAGTCCTTCTCTACTCTTTTCATTCCTTATACTTCTCTCTCTCAGTCCTTCTCTACTCTTTTCCTTCCTTATACTTCTCTCTCTCAGTCCTTCTCTACTCTTTTCCTTCCTTATACTTTTCTCTCTCAGTCCTTTTCTATTGTTTTCCTTCCTTATACTTTTCTCTCTCAGTCCTTTTCTATTGTTTTCCTTCCTTATACTTCTCTCTCTCAGTCCTTCTCTACTCTTTTCCTTACTTATACTTCTCTCTCTCAGTCCTTCTCTACTCTTTTCCTTCCTTATACTTCTCTCTCTCAGTCCTTTTCTATTGTTTTCCTTCCTTATACTTCTCTCTCTCAGTCCTTCTCTACTCTTTTCCTTTCTTATACTTCTCTCTCTCAGTCCTTTTCTATTGTTTTCCTTCCTTATACTTCTCTCTCTCAGTCCTTCTCTACTCTTTTCCTTACTTATACTTCTCTCTCTCAGTCCTTCTCTACTCTTTTCCTTACTTATACTTCTCTCTCTCTCAGTCCTTCTCTACTCTTTTCCTTCCTTATACTTCTCTCTCTCAGTCCTTTTCTATTGTTTTCCTTCCTTATACTTCTCTCTCTCAGTCCTTCTCTACTCTTTTCCTTACTTATACTTCTCTCTCTCAGTCCTTCTCTACTCTTTTCCTTACTTATACTTCTCTCTCTCTCAGTCCTTCTCTACTCTTTTCCTTCCTTATACTTCTCTCTCTCAGTCCTTCTCTACTCTTTTCCTTCCTTATACTTCCCCCTCTCAGTCCTTCTCTACTCCTTTCCTTCCTTATACTTCTCTCTCTCAGTCCTTCTCTACTCTTTTCCTTCCTTATACTTCTCTCTCTCAGTCCTTCTCTACTCTTTTCCTTCCTTATACTTCTCTCTCTCAGTCCTTCTCTACTCTTTTCCTTCCTTATACTTTTCTCTCTCAGTCCTTTTCTATTGTTTTCCTTCCTTATACTTTTCTCTCTCAGTCCTTTTCTATTGTTTTCCTTCCTTATACTTCTCTCTCTCAGTCCTTCTCTACTCTTTTCCTTTCTTATACTTCTCTCTCTCAGTCCTTTTCTATTGTTTTCCTTCCTTATACTTCTCTCTCTCAGTCCTTCTCTACTCTTTTCCTTCCTTATACTTCTCTCTCTCAGTCCTTCTCTACTCTTTTCCTTACTTATACTTCTCTCTCTCAGTCCTTCTCTACTCTTTTCCTTACTTATACTTCTCTCTCTCTCAGTCCTTCTCTACTCTTTTCCTTACTTATACTTCTCTCTCTCAGTCCTTCTCTACTCTTTTCCTTTCTTATACTTCTCTCTCTTAGACCTTCTCTACTCTTTTCCTTCCTTATACTTCTCTCTCTCAGTCCTTCTCTACTCTTTTCCTTACTTATACTTCTCTCTCTCAGTCCTTCTCTACTCTTTTCCTTACTTATACTTCTCTCTCTCTCAGTCCTTCTCTACTCTTTTCCTTCCTTATACTTCTCTCTCTCAGTCCTTCTCTACTCTTTTCCTTCCTTATACTTCTCTCTCTCAGTCCTTCTCTACTCTTTTCCTTCCTTATACTTTTCTCTCTCAGTCCTTTTCTATTGTTTTCCTTCCTTATACTTTTCTCTCTCAGTCCTTTTCTATTGTTTTCCTTCCTTATACTTCTCTCTCTCAGTCCTTCTCTACTCTTTTCCTTTCTTATACTTCTCTCTCTCAGTCCTTCTCTACTCTTTTCCTTACTTATACTTCTCTCTCTCAGTCCTTCTCTACTCTTTTCCTTCCTTATACTTCTCTCTCTCAGTCCTTTTCTATTGTTTTCCTTCCTTATACTTTTCTCTCTCAGTCCTTTTCTATTGTTTTCCTTCCTTATACTTCTCTCTCTCAGTCCTTCTCTACTCTTTTCCTTCCTTATACTTCTCTCTCTCAGTCCTTCTCTACTCTTTTCCTTACTTATACTTCTCTCTCTCAGTCCTTCTCTACTCTTTTCCTTCCTTATACTTCTCTCTCTCAGTCCTTTTCTATTGTTTTCCTTCCTTATACTTCTCTCTCTCAGTCCTTCTCTACTCTTTTCCTTTCTTATACTTCTCTCTCTCAGTCCTTCTCTACTCTTTTCCTTACTTATACTTCTCTCTCTCAGTCCTTCTCTACTCTTTTCCTTCCTTATACTTCTCTCTCTCAGTCCTTTTCTATTGTTTTCCTTCCTTATACTTCTCTCTCTCAGTCCTTCTCTACTCTTTTCCTTCCTTATACTTCTCTCTCTCAGTCCTTTTCTATTGTTTTCCTTCCTTATACTTCTCTCTCTCAGTCCTTCTCTACTCTTTTCCTTTCTTATACTTCTCTCTCTCAGTCCTTCTCTACTCTTTTCCTTACTTATACTTCTCTCTCTCAGTCCTTCTCTACTCTTTTCCTTCCTTATACTTCTCTCTCTCAGTCCTTTTCTACTCTTTTCCTTCCTTATACTTCTCTCTCTCAGTCCTTCTCTACTCTTTTCCTTCCTTATACTTCTCTCTCTCAGTCCTTCTCTACTCTTTTCCTTTCTTATACTTCTCTCTCTTAGACCTTCTCTACTCTTTTCCTTACTTATACTTCTCTCTCTCAGTCCTTCTCTACTCTTTTCCTTCCTTATACTTCCCCCTCTCAGTCCTTCTCTACTCTTTTCCTTCCTTATACTTCTCTCTCTCAGTCCTTTTCTATTGTTTTCCTTCCTTATACTTCTCTCTCTCAGTCCTTCTCTACTCTTTTCCTTACTTATACTTCTCTCTCTCAGTCCTTCTCTACTCTTTTCCTTCCTTATACTTCTCTCTCTCAGTCCTTTTCTATTGTTTTCCTTCCTTATACTTCTCTCTCTCAGTCCTTCTCTACTCTTTTCCTTACTTATACTTCTCTCTCTCAGTCCTTCTCTACTCTTTTCCTTCCTTATACTTCTCTCTCTCAGTCCTTCTCTACTCTTTTCCTTACTTATACTTCTCTCTCTCAGTCCTTCTCTACTCTTTTCCTTCCTTATACTTCTCTCTCTCAGTCCTTCTCTACTCTTTTCCTTTCTTATACTTCTCTCTCTCAGTCCTTCTCTACTCTTTTCCTTCCTTATACTTCTCTCTCTCAGTCCTTCTCTACTCTTTTCCTTACTTATACTTCTCTCTCTCAGTCCTTCTCTACTCTTTTCCTTCCTTATACTTCTCTCTCTCAGTCCTTCTCTACTCTTTTCCTTCCTTATACTTCTCTCTCTCAGTCCTTCTCTACTCTTTTCCTTACTTATACTTCTCTCTCTCAGTCCTTCTCTACTCTTTTCCTTACTTATACTTCTCTCTCTCAGTCCTTCTCTACTCTTTTCCTTCCTTATACTTCCCCCTCTCAGTCCTTCTCTACTCTTTTCCTTACTTATACTTCTGTTTCTCTCAGTCCTTCTCTACTCTTTTCCTTCCTTATACTTCTCTCTCTCAGTCCTTTTCTATTGTTTTCCTTCCTTATACTTCTCTCTCTCAGTCCTTCTCTACTCTTTTCCTTACTTATACTTCTCTCTCTCAGTCCTTCTCTACTCTTTTCCTTACTTATACTTCTCTCTCTCAGTCCTTCTCTACTCTTTTCCTTTCTTATACTTCTCTCTCTCAGTCCTTCTCTACTCTTTTCCTTCCTTATACTTCTCTCTCAGTCCTTCTCTACTCTTTTCCTTACTTATACTTCTGTTTCTCTCAGTCCTTCTCTACTCTTTTCCTTCCTTATACTTCCCCCTCTCAGTCCTTCTCTACTCTTTTCCTTCCTTATACTTCCCCCTCTCAGTCCTTCTCTACTCTTTTCCTTCCTTATACTTCTCTCTCTCAGTCCTTTTCTATTGTTTTCCTTCCTTATACTTCTCTCTCTCAGTCCTTCTCTACTCTTTTCCTTTCTTATACTTCTCTCTCTTAGACCTTCTCTACTCTTTTCCTTACTTATACTTCTCTCTCTCAGTCCTTCTCTACTCTTTTCCTTCCTTATACTTCTCTCTCTCAGTCCTTTTCTATTGTTTTCCTTACTTATACTTCTCTCTCTCAGTCCTTCTCTACTCTTTTCCTTCCTTATACTTCTCTCTCTCAGTCCTTCTCTACTCTTTTCCTTACTTATACTTCTCTCTCTCAGTCCTTCTCTACTCTTTTCCTTACTTATACTTCTCTCTCTCAGTCCTTCTCTACTCTTGAGCTGCCAGTACCGCCCGCTAGGTCCCCCACCTGTCAGAAACAGATGTGCCGCTCTACAGAATATTGCAAAAGTACATGTTTATTAAAGGCCGAAAAAACAGACATACATTTAAAACATAATTAAAACCATGAGGCAGGGCGTCTGTTGGACTATAATAATTCTAATGGCATCAATTCAACTTAGTTAAATCCTACTATGTGAGTAATACTGTATCAAAATATTGATGTAAGACAATAGGTAAGCACACTGTGCCTGTATATTTATAAAATACGATTGTATAAAATATATATACCGGCCTAGTGACACGGGAACGCCTTTGAGTAAAGTGCTGTAGTGCTTGTGCAAGATGCAAAGTTGTGCAAATAGTGCAAAAAGAAAAACAGACAAGAAACAGAAGTGAAAACATGCAAACAAAGGGACAGAATGTCCCAACAGTGTATAAGTGCACCAGTGAGGTGCAAAGAAAAAGGTGCTAAATGGAACGTGCAAATAATAGTGCTAAAGAAGGGTAACGTTCCCGGACATAGGTCTCAGCAATATTGTGTTAATCATAAGTAATCTCAGCAATATCAGCTGATATTAAAAAACACGACAAATGAATTGGTGTACAACGAATATCAAAAATCAAAAAATACAGGAACAGTGTACATTACCGAGTATTAGGGTCCCGCTCCGCCTGCACTTAGCATACCCGCACTGACGCGTTGCGTGGCCAGTAATCAGGCCACTTCATCAGAGTGTGGCTGCCCATGGTCTGCTCCAGTTTATATAGCCCCACCATTCCCTGAAAACCGGAACTTGTCCCTTGAAAGCCGCCAAAATTCTTGGATTGAGTTAAGGGCGGAAGTGGGGGCGGAAATGAATACATCAATATCATATCCGCCCCTACTTGTGATGAAAAGTGATTTCTATGAAATGCCGGTATATGCTGTCTAGTACAGGAGGCGCCTGTCACATGCGGCCAATGCGCTAACTTGTAGCAAGTCCGGTCATGCTTGGGTGCGTGTGACAACAGATGTCACGACGCACATTAAGCTTATGCCGGAATCGCGTGTGAGAAGCTGACGCCCATGCGCTGTTTGCGGTGGGCCGGCTGGCGGGGCTGGCACGGTGCGCATGCGCGTCAGCTTCTCACACGCGATTCCGGCATAAGCTTAATGTGCGTCGTGACATCTGTTGTCACACGCACCCAAGCATGACCGGACTTGCTACAAGTTAGCGCATTGGCCGCATGTGACAGGCGCCTCCTGTACGGCAAGGCAGGCACGAGCGCAGACCCGGCAGCCCCGCGAGTAGTGACAGCTGACAGCTGTCAGCACCTCCTGGACCAGATCAATAGGGGGGGGGGGTGGGGCAAAATACAGACGGGAGCAGACGATGGTAGATAGAATTAAAACAATCAACATACATTGTCTACGGCTATTATTTACATAATTATTGTTAATTTGAATGAATATGTGTAGTATGGGCTGCATATGAGCTGCCTCTATGGTACACATAATCATACACTAGGAGAAACCTCATCACAGATTTTCAGTATATACTAGCCTTAATAGGTATCTGAGGAGAGTAATTTGGACTATTTGTAAGAGTACATATACAACTCTATATCTATAGTTCCATATCTTAGTTCTCTGTGCTATTTATACTATATAAGAGAGGTGGAGTTCAACTCAGAACATATACATCTCTGTATCTACAACTCTGTATCTACAACATATACAACTCTATGTCTACAATTCTATATCTATATCTAAGTTCTCTATGCTATATATATGGTATGAGAGGGGTGGGATACAAATCAGAAGGTCCTAACGTAAAGAAGGGACCATCTCCATAAATACTATTTACATAATAACAACTCTAGGTCTACAGTTCCATATCTTCGTTCTCTATGCTATATATACTATATGAGAAAGGTGGAGTTCAACTCAGAACATATACAGCTCTATATCTACAGCTCTGTATCTACAACATATAAGACTCTATATCTACAATTCTATATCTATATCTAAGTTCTCTATGCTATATATATTGTATGAGAGAGGTGGAGTACACCTCGGAATATCCTAACGTAAAGAAGAGACCATCTCCATGGGTACTATTTACATAAATATTATTGGTTTGAGTTAGTATGTGCAATATGGGCTGCATATACGCTGCCTCTATCATGCACATGATCATGCACTATGCGAAACCTAGTCCTCTCTTTAGCCTACTCTTTTCCTTCCTTATACTTCTCTCTCTCAGTCCTTCTCTACTCTTTTCCTTCCTTATACTTCTCTCTCTCAGTCCTTCTCTACTCTTTTCCTTCCTTATACTTCTCTCTCTTAGACCTTCTCTACTCTTTTCCTTCCTTATACTTCTCTCTCTCAGTCCTTCTCTACTCTTTTCCTTCCTTATACTTCTCTCTCTCAGTCCTTCTCTACTCTTTTCCTTTCTTATACTTCTCTCTCTTAGACCTTCTCTACTCTTTTCCTTCCTTATACTTCTCTCTCTCAGTCCTTCTCTACTCTTTTCCTTACTTATACTTCTCTCTCTCAGTCCTTCTCTACTCTTTTCCTTACTTATACTTCTCTCTCTCAGTCCTTCTCTACTCTTTTCCTTACTTATACTTCTCTCTCTCAGTCCTTCTCTACTCTTTTCCTTACTTATACTTCTCTCTCTCAGTCCTTCTCTACTCTTTTCCTTCCTTATACTTCTCTCTCTCAGTCCTTCTCTACTCTTTTCCTTACTTATACTTCTCTCTCTCAGTCCTTCTCTACTCTTTTCCTTACTTATACTTCTCTCTCTCAGTCCTTCTCTACTCTTTTCCTTACTTATACTTCTCTCTCTCAGTCCTTCTCTACTCTTTTCCTTACTTATACTTCTCTCTCTCAGTCCTTCTCTACTCTTTTCCTTCCTTATACTTCTCTCTCTCAGTCCTTCTCTACTCTTTTCCTTACTTATACTTCTCTCTCTCAGTCCTTCTCTACTCTTTTCCTTTCTTATACTTCTCTCTCTCAGTCCTTCTCTACTCTTTTCCTTTCTTATACTTCTCTCTCTCAGTCCTTCTCTACTCTTTTCCTTCCTTATACTTTTCTCTCTCAGTCCTTCTCTACTCTTTCCCTTCCTTATACTTCTCTCTCTCAGTCCTTCTCTACTCTTTTCCTTCCTTATACTTCTCTCTCTCAGTCCTTCTCTACTCTTTTCCTTCCTTATACTTCTCTCTCAGTCCTTCTCTACTCTTTTCCTTCCTTATACTTCTCTCTCTCAGTCCTTTTCTATTGTTTTCCTTCCTTATACTTCTCTCTCTCTGTCCTTCTCTACTCTTTTCCTTCCTTATACTTCTCTCTCTCAGTCCTTCTCTACTCTTTTCCTTCCTTATACTTCTCTCTCTCAGTCCTTCTCTACTCTTTTCCTTCCTTATACTTCTCCCTCTCAGTCCTTCTCTACTCTTTTCCTTCCTTATACTTTTCTCTCTCAGTCCTTTTCTATTGTTTTCCTTCCTTATACTTCTCTCTCTCAGTCCTTTTCTATTCTTTTCCTTCCTTATACTTCTCTCTCTCAGTCCTTTTCTATTGTTTTCCTTCCTTATACTTCTCTCTCTCTGTCCTTCTCTACTCTTTTCCTTCCTTATACTTCTCTCTCTCAGTCCTTCTCTACTCTTTTCCTTCCTTATACTTCTCTCTCTCAGTCCTTCTCTACTCTTTTCCTTCCTTATACTTCTCCCTCTCAGTCCTTCTCTACTCTTTTCCTTCCTTATACTTTTCTCTCTCAGTCCTTTTCTATTGTTTTCCTTCCTTATACTTCTCTCTCTCAGTCCTTCTCTACTCTTTTCCTTCCTTATACTTCTCTATCTCTCAGTCCTTCTCTACTCTTTTCCTTTCTTATACTTCTCTCTCTCAGTCCTTCTCTACTCTTTTCCTTTCTTATACTTCTCCCTCTCAGTCCTTCTCTACTCTTTTCCTTTCTTATACTTCTCTCTCTCAGTCCTTCTCTACTCTTTTCCTTTCTTATACTTCTCTCTCTCAGTCCTTCTCTACTCTTTTCCTTTCTTATACTTCTCTCTCTTAGACCTTCTCTACTCTTTTCCTTTCTTATACTTCTCTCTCTCAGTCCTTCTCTACTCTTTTCCTTTCTTATACTTCTCTCTCTCAGTCCTTCTCTACTCTTTTCCTTTCTTATACTTCTCTCTCTCAGTCCTTCTCTACTCTTTTCCTTTCTTATACTTCTCTCTCTCGGTCCTTCTCTACTCTTTTCCTTTCTTATACTTCCCCCTCTCAGTCCTTCTCTACTCTTTTCCTTCCTTATACTTCTCTCTCTCGGTCCTTCTCTACTCTTTCCCTTCCTTATACTTCTCTCTCTCAGTCCTTCTCTACTCTTTTCCTTCCTTATACTTCTCTCTCTCGGTCCTTCTCTACTCTTTTCCTTCCTTATACTTCTCTCTCTCAGTCCTTCTCTACTCTTTTCCTTTCTTATACTTCTCCCTCTCAGTCCTTCTCTACTCTTTTCCTTTCTTATACTTCTCTCTCTCAGTCCTTCTCTACTCTTTTCCTTTCTTATACTTCTCTCTCTCAGTCCTTCTCTACTCTTTTCCTTTCTTATACTTCTCCCTCTCAGTCCTTCTCTACTCTTTTCCTTTCTTATACTTCCCCCTCTCAGTCCTTCTCTACTCTTTTCCTTCCTTATACTTCTCTCTCTTAGACCTTCTCTACTCTTTTCCTTCCTTATACTTCTCTCTCTCAGTCCTTCTCTACTCTTTTCCTTTCTTATACTTCTCTCTCTTAGACCTTCTCTACTCTTTTCCTTCCTTATACTTCTCTCTCTCAGTCCTTCTCTACTCTTTTCCTTACTTATACTTCTCTCTCTCAGTCCTTCTCTACTCTTTTCCTTACTTATACTTCTCTCTCTCAGTCCTTCTCTACTCTTTTCCTTACTTATACTTCTCTCTCTCAGTCCTTCTCTACTCTTTTCCTTACTTATACTTCTCTCTCTCAGTCCTTCTCTACTCTTTTCCTTACTTATACTTCTCTCTCTCAGTCCTTCTCTACTCTTTTCCTTACTTATACTTCTCTCTCTCTCAGTCCTTCTCTACTCTTTTCCTTACTTATACTTCTCTCTCTCAGTCCTTCTCTACTCTTTTCCTTTCTTATACTTCTCTCTCTTAGACCTTCTCTACTCTTTTCCTTTCTTATACTTCTCTCTCTCTCAGTCCTTCTCTACTCTTTTCCTTCCTTATACTTCTCTCTCTTAGACCTTCTCTACTCTTTTCCTTCCTTATACTTCTCTCTCTCAGTCCTTCTCTACTCTTTTCCTTCCTTATACTTCTCTCTCTCAGTCCTTCTCTACTCTTTTCCTTTCTTATACTTCTCTCTCTCAGTCCTTCTCTACTCTTTTCCTTACTTATACTTCTCTCTCTCAGTCCTTCTCTACTCTTTTCCTTACTTATACTTCTCTCTCTCAGTCCTTCTCTACTCTTTCCCTTCCTTATACTTCTCTCTCTCAGTCCTTTTCTATTCTTTTCCTTCCTTATACTTCTCTCTCTCAGTCCTTCTCTACTCTTTTCCTTTCTTATACTTCTCTCTCTCAGTCCTTCTCTACTCTTTTCCTTCCTTATACTTTTCTCTCTCAGTCCTTCTCTACTCTTTTCCTTTCTTATACTTCTCTCTCTCTCAGTCCTTCTCTACTCTTTTCCTTACTTATACTTCTCTCTCTTAGACCTTCTCTACTCTTTTCCTTCCTTATACTTCTCTCTCTCAGTCCTTCTCTACTCTTTTCCTTCCTTATACTTCTCTCTCTCAGTCCTTCTCTACTCTTTTCCTTCCTTATACTTCTCTCTCTCAGTCCTTCTCTACTCTTTTCCTTCCTTATACTTCTCTCTCTCAGTCCTTCTCTACTCTTTTCCTTCCTTATACTTCTCTCTCTCAGTCCTTCTCTACTCTTTTCCTTCCTTATACTTCTCTCTCTCAGTCCTTCTCTACTCTTTTCCTTCCTTATACTTCTCTCTCTCAGTCCTTCTCTACTCTTTTCCTTACTTATACTTCTCTCTCTCAGTCCTTCTCTACTCTTTTCCTTTCTTATACTTCTCTCTCTTAGACCTTCTCTACTCTTTTCCTTTCTTATACTTCTCTCTCTCAGTCCTTCTCTACTCTTTTCCTTTCTTATACTTCTCTCTCTTAGACCTTCTCTACTCTTTTCCTTTCTTATACTTCTCTCTCTCAGTCCTTCTCTACTCTTTTCCTTTCTTATACTTCTCTCTCTCTCAGTCCTTCTCTACTCTTTTCCTTTCTTATACTTCTCTCTCTTAGACCTTCTCTACTCTTTTCCTTCCTTATACTTCTCTCTCTCAGTCCTTCTCTACTCTTTTCCTTACTTATACTTCTCTCTCTCAGTCCTTCTCTACTCTTTTCCTTTCTTATACTTCTCTCTCTTAGACCTTCTCTACTCTTTTCCTTTCTTATACTTCTCTCTCTCTCAGTCCTTCTCTACTCTTTTCCTTTCTTATACTTCTCTCTCTTAGACCTTCTCTACTCTTTTCCTTCCTTATACTTCTCTCTCTCAGTCCTTCTCTACTCTTTTCCTTACTTATACTTCTCTCTCTCAGTCCTTCTCTACTCTTTTCCTTACTTATACTTCTCTCTCTCAGTCCTTCTCTACTCTTTTCCTTACTTATACTTCTCTCTCTCAGTCCTTCTCTACTCTTTTCCTTCCTTATACTTCTCTCTCTCAGTCCTTCTCTACTCTTTTCCTTTCTTATACTTCTCTCTCTTAGACCTTCTCTACTCTTTTCCTTCCTTATACTTCTCTCTCTCAGTCCTTCTCTACTCTTTTCCTTTCTTATACTTCTCTCTCTCTCAGTCCTTCTCTACTCTTTTCCTTTCTTATACTTCTCTCTCTTAGACCTTCTCTACTCTTTTCCTTCCTTATACTTCTCTCTCTCAGTCCTTCTCTACTCTTTTCCTTACTTATACTTCTCTCTCTCAGTCCTTCTCTACTCTTTTCCTTTCTTATACTTCTCTCTCTTAGACCTTCTCTACTCTTTTCCTTTCTTATACTTCTCTCTCTCAGTCCTTCTCTACTCTTTTCCTTTCTTATACTTCTCTCTCTTAGACCTTCTCTACTCTTTTCCTTTCTTATACTTCTCTCTCTCAGTCCTTCTCTACTCTTTTCCTTTCTTATACTTCTCTCTCTTAGACCTTCTCTACTCTTTTCCTTTCTTATACTTCTCTCTCTCTCAGTCCTTCTCTACTCTTTTCCTTTCTTATACTTCTCTCTCTTAGACCTTCTCTACTCTTTTCCTTCCTTATACTTCTCTCTCTCAGTCCTTCTCTACTCTTTTCCTTTCTTATACTTCTCTCTCTTAGACCTTCTCTACTCTTTTCCTTTCTTATACTTCTCTCTCTCTCAGTCCTTCTCTACTCTTTTCCTTTCTTATACTTCTCTCTCTTAGACCTTCTCTACTCTTTTCCTTCCTTATACTTCTCTCTCTCAGTCCTTCTCTACTCTTTTCCTTACTTATACTTCTCTCTCTCAGTCCTTCTCTACTCTTTTCCTTACTTATACTTCTCTCTCTCAGTCCTTCTCTACTCTTTTCCTTCCTTATACTTCTCTCTCTCAGTCCTTCTCTACTCTTTTCCTTTCTTATACTTCTCTCTCTTAGACCTTCTCTACTCTTTTCCTTTCTTATACTTCTCTCTCTCTCAGTCCTTCTCTACTCTTTTCCTTTCTTATACTTCTCTCTCTTAGACCTTCTCTACTCTTTTCCTTCCTTATACTTCTCTCTCTCAGTCCTTCTCTACTCTTTTCCTTCCTTATACTTCTCTCTCTTAGACCTTCTCTACTCTTTTCCTTCCTTATACTTCTCTCTCTCAGTCCTTCTCTACTCTTTTCCTTACTTATACTTCTCTCTCTCAGTCCTTCTCTACTCTTTCCCTTCCTTATACTTCTCTCTCTCAGTCCTTTTCTATTCTTTTCCTTCCTTATACTTCTCTCTCTCAGTCCTTCTCTACTCTTTTCCTTTCTTATACTTCTCTCTCTCAGTCCTTCTCTACTCTTTTCCTTTCTTATACTTCTCTCTCTCAGTCCTTCTCTACTCTTTTCCTTCCTTATACTTCTCTCTCTCAGTCCTTCTCTACTCTTTTCCTTTCTTATACTTCTCTCTCTCAGTCCTTCTCTACTCTTTTCCTTCCTTATACTTCTCTCTCAGTCCTTCTCTACTCTTTTCCTTCCTTATATATCTCTCTCTCAGTCCTTTTCTATTGTTTTCCTTCCTTATACTTCTCTCTCTCTGTCCTTCTCTACTCTTTTCCTTACTTATACTTCTCTCTCTCAGTCCTTCTCTACTCTTTTCCTTCCTTATACTTCTCTCTCTCTGTCCTTCTCTACTCTTTTCCTTTCTTATACTTCCCCCTCTCAGTCCTTCTCTACTCTTTTCCTTCCTTATACTTCTCCCTCTCAGTCCTTCTCTACTCTTTTCCTTCCTTATACTTCTCCCTCTCAGTCCTTCTCTACTCTTTTCCTTCCTTATACTTCTCTCTCTCTCAGTCCTTCTCTACTCTTTTCCTTCCTTATACTTCTCCCTCTCAGTCCTTCTCTACTCTTTTCCTTCCTTATACTTCTCTCTCTCTCAGTCCTTCTCTACTCTTTTCCTTCCTTATACTTCTCCCTCTCAGTCCTTCTCTACTCTTTTCCTTCCTTATACTTCTCTATCTCTCAGTCCTTCTCTACTCTTTTCCTTTCTTATACTTCTCTCTCTCAGTCCTTCTCTACTCTTTTCCTTTCTTATACTTCTCTCTCTTAGACCTTCTCTACTCTTTTCCTTTCTTATACTTCTCTCTCTCAGTCCTTCTCTACTCTTTTCCTTTCTTATACTTCTCTCTCTCAGTCCTTCTCTACTCTTTTCCTTTCTTATACTTCTCTCTCTTAGACCTTCTCTACTCTTTTCCTTTCTTATACTTCTCTCTCTCAGTCCTTCTCTACTCTTTTCCTTCCTTATACTTCTCTCTCTCAGTCCTTCTCTACTCTTTTCCTTCCTTATACTTCTCTCTCTCTCAGTCCTTCTCTACTCTTTTCCTTTCTTATACTTCTCCCTCTCAGTCCTTCTCTACTCTTTTCCTTCCTTATACTTCTCTCTCTCTCAGTCCTTCTCTACTCTTTTCCTTCCTTATACTTCTCTCTCTCAGTCCTTCTCTACTCTTTTCCTTTCTTATACTTCTCTCTCTCAGTCCTTCTCTACTCTTTTCCTTCCTTATACTTCTCTCTCTCTCAGTCCTTCTCTACTCTTTTCCTTTCTTATACTTCTCTCTCTCAGTCCTTCTCTACTCTTTTCCTTCCTTATACTTCTCTCTCTCAGTCCTTCTCTACTCTTTTCCTTTCTTATACTTCTCTCTCTCAGTCCTTCTCTACTCTTTTCCTTCCTTATACTTCTCTCTCTCTCAGTCCTTCTCTACTCTTTCCCTTCCTTATACTTCTCTCTCTCAGTCCTTCTCTACTCTTTTCCTTCCTTATACTTCTCTCTCTCGGTCCTTCTCTACTCTTTTCCTTTCTTATACTTCCCCCTCTCAGTCCTTCTCTACTCTTTTCCTTCCTTATACTTCTCTCTCTCTCAGTCCTTCTCTACTCTTTTCCTTTCTTATACTTCTCTCTCTCAGTCCTTCTCTACTCTTTTCCTTACTTATACTTCTCCCTCTCAGTCCTTCTCTACTCTTTTCCTTCCTTATACTTCTCTCTCTCTGTCCTTCTCTACTCTTTTCCTTCCTTATACTTCTCTCTCTCTGTCCTTCTCTACTCTTTTCCTTTCTTATACTTCCCCCTCTCAGTCCTTCTCTACTCTTTTCCTTCCTTATACTTCTCCCTCTCAGTCCTTCTCTACTCTTTTCCTTCCTTATACTTCTCTCTCTCAGTCCTTCTCTACTCTTTTCCTTTCTTATACTTCTCTCTCTCAGTCCTTCTCTACTCTTTTCCTTTCTTATACTTCTCTCTCTTAGACCTTCTCTACTCTTTTCCTTCCTTATACTTCTCTCTCTCAGTCCTTCTCTACTCTTTTCCTTTCTTATACTTCTCTCTCTCAGTCCTTCTCTACTCTTTTCCTTTCTTATACTTCTCTCTCTCGGTCCTTCTCTACTCTTTTCCTTTCTTATACTTCCCCCTCTCAGTCCTTCTCTACTCTTTTCCTTCCTTATACTTCTCTCTCTCAGTCCTTCTCTACTCTTTTCCTTTCTTATACTTCTCCCTCTCAGTCCTTCTCTACTCTTTTCCTTTCTTATACTTCTCTCTCTCAGTCCTTCTCTACTCTTTTCCTTTCTTATACTTCTCTCTCTCAGTCCTTCTCTACTCTTTTCCTTTCTTATACTTCTCTCTCTTAGACCTTCTCTACTCTTTTCCTTCCTTATACTTCTCTCTCTCAGTCCTTCTCTACTCTTTTCCTTTCTTATACTTCTCTCTCTCAGTCCTTCTCTACTCTTTTCCTTACTTATACTTCTCCCTCTCAGTCCTTCTCTACTCTTTTCCTTACTTATACTTCTCTCTCTCGGTCCTTCTCTACTCTTTTCCTTCCTTATACTTCTCTCTCTCGGTCCTTCTCTACTCTTTTCCTTTCTTATACTTCCCCCTCTCAGTCCTTCTCTACTCTTTTCCTTCCTTATACTTCTCTCTCTCGGTCCTTCTCTACTCTTTCCCTTCCTTATACTTCTCTCTCTCAGTCCTTCTCTACTCTTTTCCTTCCTTATACTTCTCTCTCTCGGTCCTTCTCTACTCTTTTCCTTTCTTATACTTCCCCCTCTCAGTCCTTCTCTACTCTTTTCCTTCCTTATACTTCTCTCTCTCTCAGTCCTTCTCTACTCTTTTCCTTTCTTATACTTCTCCCTCTCAGTCCTTCTCTACTCTTTTCCTTCCTTATACTTCTCTCTCTCTGTCCTTCTCTACTCTTTTCCTTCCTTATACTTCTCTCTCTCAGTCCTTCTCTACTCTTTTCCTTCCTTATACTTCCCCCTCTCAGTCCTTCTCTACTCTTTTCCTTCCTTATACTTCTCTCTCTCGGTCCTTCTCTACTCTTTTCCTTCCTTATACTTCTCTCTCTCAGTCCTTCTCTACTCTTTTCCTTCCTTATACTTCTCTCTCTCAGTCCTTCTCTACTCTTTTCATTCCTTATACTTCTCTCTCTCAGTCCTTCTCTACTCTTTTCCTTCCTTATACTTCTCTCTCTTAGTCCTTCTCTACTCTTTTCCTTCCTTATACTTCTCTCTCTCTCAGTCCTTCTCTACTCTTTTCCTTTCTTATACTTCTCCCTCTCAGTCCTTCTCTACTCTTTTCCTTCCTTATACTTCTCTCTCTCTGTCCTTCTCTACTCTTTTCCTTCCTTATACTTCTCTCTCTCAGTCCTTTTCTATTGTTTTCCTTCCTTATACTTCTCTCTCTCTGTCCTTCTCTACTCTTCTCCTTCCTTATACGTCTCTCTCAGTCCTTCTCTACTCTTTTCCTTCCTTATACTTCTCTCTCTCAGTCCTTTTCTATTGTTTTCCTTCCTTATACTTCTCTCTCTCTGTCCTTCTCTACTCTTTTCCTTCCTTATACTTCTCTTTCTCAGTCCTTCTCTACTCTTTTCCTTCCTTATACTTTTCTCTCTCAGTCCTTTTCTATTGTTTTCCTTCCTTATACTTCTCTCTCTCAGTCCTTCTCTACTCTTTTCCTTTCTTATACTTCTCTCTCTCTGTCCTTCTCTACTCTTTTCCTTCCTTATACTTCTCTCTCTCAGTCCTTCTCTACTCCTTCCCTTCCTTATACTTCTCCCTCTCAGTCCTTCTCTACTCTTTTCCTTCCTTATACTTCTCTTTCTCTCAGTCCTTCTCTACTCCTTTCCTTCCTTTTACTTCTTTCTCCCAGTCCTTCGCTACTTTTCACATTTACTATTTTTCATTCTCTCAGATTTTCTCTACGCTTCCCTTTCTTACATTCTTTTTCAGTATTTTTTTTTACAATCCTCTTTCCCTATTCTATCTTAGTCCTTCTCAGTCCTTCTCTGCAGTTCTCTTTTCCCATCCTTCTCAGTCTTGGCCCGTCTGTACTCTTCCTTCTTTCTACTTTTCTTCTTTAGTCTTTCTCTACTTTTTCTCTTTCCATATACTTCTCTGTCAGTCCCTCTCTAGTTTTCTATTTCCTCATACCGCTCTTCTCTCAGTCCTTCTCTGCAGTTTTCTTGTCCTATTCTCCTCACTCTTACCCCCTCTGTACTCTTCCCTTTCTCTATTCTACGCTCGCTCAGTCTTTCTCTGTTTTTCTTTTTCCCTATACTTTTCTTTCTTAGGTTTTCTCTACATTTCTCTTTTGTTGTACTTTTCTCAGTCCTTCTTTGCAGTTCTCTTTTGCGATTCTTCTTTCTACTCTACTCTTCTCTTTCTTAGGCCCTTATTTAAGAAGGGATAGCGTCAGGTAGTGGCTGGTTAATGACAGGTAGCGACTGGTGAACGCCGGACACGGCACGCAATTACACATTTATCAAGCAGAATCTGTTTAGCGACTGGAATAGCGCCATGTAGCGTCTGATTCATCATTTTCCCAGCCTCAGCGAACAGCGCCGGCGTTCAGCCTTGCACAGCGCCAGGTATTACCTCTCGCTACCTGACGCTCTCCCATACATTTCAATGGACGATCCTTTCCTTCTCTTTAAACGGGTTTTTTTTTTTTTTTTTTCAAAAAAAACACAAATAATTCTGTGACCTCTTCTGGCATTGAAATAGCAATTTTTTCATAATTTTTTCATTTTTTATATATTTCCTCAGAAATGACATTACAGGTCTGGCATTAAAGTGTTCATGTTACAATGTTGTTACAATGTAATTCCATATGTTTTCGCTTTGTTACTAGTTGATAGATGCTGGAAAACAGACTTTACACACACCGCCTCCTGCGCTGTGGGCTTCAAACAAGCATTTTTCAGCGCCAGAGATTTGTGAGGCTGTTTTTTCTGCTGAATATGTTGTGAGTCGGTCGCTATGAGCAGTCGCTAACATGCGCTCCCATAGAGCGCTGTACTGGTCAAATAGCGACTCCTCACAATGTATTCAACATTACTGAGTCGCTATAAAGTAGCGACCCACGGCCGAGCACAGTGACTACTAGCGGGCGCACTGAAAATGCCTGCTACAGACGCTCATCTGTCGCTACCTGGCGTTAGTGATGAATCCGCCTCCCCGTCTTTCTTTACTCTACTTTTGCTATATTGTTATTTTGCTCTGTACTTCTCGCTGTCTCTCCATCTTTCTCTATTCTTCCCTTTCTCTGTTACACTTCATCTCTGTTATACACTGTACTACTTTTCTCTTTTCCACTTTATCCGTATTTTTATTATCCTTGCTGTGGTCGTCTCTCTAATCCATGTGCCTCTTATTTTCATCCACCACGCCAAAATACTCCATGTAGACTTGTACAGGCTCCCGGCCGTAGTGTAGATCCAAGAGGAAATGTGTATGTAGATTTGTATTGAAAAACAATCACAGGTATGTTTCAGGGTGCTGCAGTACCTCTTTCCTCAAGGGAAAATGACCAAAATGACTTGAGGAAGGGGTACTGCAGCACCCCGAAACGTAGGCTTTACCTGTGATTGTTTTCAATGCAAATCTACATTTTCTCTTAGATCTACAGTACCCGCGGGAGCCAGTGCACCCAGATGTATACTGTATAAGTGTGCGGTGGTATATACAATGGCCCTTATTTAACAAGGGATAGCGCCAGGTAGCGAACGGTAATGACGCTCACCGCCACGAGAACGCCGGCTCCCCTCCGCAATCACACATTTATCAAGCCGATTCTGCTTAGCGACTGACAGACCGCCAGATAGCGAATCATTCATCATTATTCCAGCCTCACCCCACAGCGCCAGCGAGCGACCTTGAACAGCGACAGGTATGACCTCTCGCTACCTGGCGCTCTCCAATGCATTTCAATGGAACAATCTTTAAATATTCATAATTAATTGCTATTAATGTTTTTTTTTTTTTTTTTTTATGTCAAAAATTCTGTGACCACTTCTGCAATGTTAGGTATTTATTTTAAGGTAAAAAAAAAAAGAAAAAAAACTTTGTGCAGAATTGATATTACAGGTCTGATATTAATGTATTCATATTACAAAATGTTTTGAAAAACATGTTTTTTTTTTTTTTCAAAAAATATGGTTGTTTGGGGGTTAAAAAACAACTTTTAACCCATCGCCGCCAGCGCTCTGGGGTTTAAACAAGCTTTTCACAGCGCGAGAATTTTTTGAGCGTGATTTGTTAATGAATATGCCGGGAGCCGTTCGCTATGGCCATTCGCTGTCATGCGCTCCCATACAGCGCGGAACCTGTCAAACAGCGACTCCTAACCCCGTATTCAACATTACCGCACACCGACTGAGTCGCTGTCAACAGCCGAACAACGGCCAAGCACAGCGAATACTAGCGGGCGCTGTGAAAATACCGCTACTGTCGCTCATCTGTCGCTACCTGGCGCTATTAATGAATCGGCCTCCCCGTTTCTTTTCATTCACTCAAACTAAATATGAAATAACAATTTTGCATCAAAGTGGACTTCCGATTCTTTTACCAAATCTGCCAGCTTTCTATTAATGTATACCTCAATTCAGTAATAAAAGGAGTTATTATATAAGACTGCTCTTTCTCTGGTTTTTCTATAGCCGAAGCAAGCTTTTGCATTTGATTTCCCTCTTTGGCCTGCTGCATTAATCTTGTTTAGAAATGGTCTGTCACATTAGTCATTGTTTTCTAGAACTTGTTTGGGCCCCCTCTCAGAGACCCCCTTACTCTCCAGGCTTCCTACTTAACATGCAGCTCCTTCCTCACCA
The DNA here is from genome assembly GCA_027917425.1 of Gastrophryne carolinensis. Lineage (NCBI taxonomy): Eukaryota > Metazoa > Chordata > Amphibia > Anura > Microhylidae > Gastrophryne > Gastrophryne carolinensis. Next base: position 457,869,427 of record CM051234.1, read on the forward strand.
CCTATTCTGGAAAAACCCGCTTCCTACTAATGAAAGCCACAAAGCCTCGTCCCAGGACCATTGTCACACTCACAAGTGATGCTACTTGATGGAATCACAACACAATAGATGATCCAACAAGTTTAGGACAACATGAATGGGCACATTTCTGCCAGCTGAATGTGAAGGTTTATACATAGTGATGGGACTCAAACCTGATTCTTTCAGGTAAAACTGGTGCTTTATAGTTTCCGTGGCACAGGGTAGACTTTCGGCCTTATTTATCAAGGGCTAGCGCCAGGTAGTGTCTGACTAGCGCCAGGTAGCGCCAGCTATCGGCAGCTACCGACTCCAGAACGCCAGGCGGCAGACACAATCACGCATTTATCACGATAAATGAGGCTAGCGCCGGCGAGAGCGTCAGCTAGCGCGGGATTCATCATGTAGCCGACTGCAACGAACAGCGCCGCTGCTAATCCCATCACAGCGCCAGGTCTGACCTGGCGCACCCTGGCGCTCTCCAATGCATTTCAATGGAGCAATCTTTAAATATTCATAATTAATTGATTTTAAGGTTTTTTGTTTTTTTTTAAATGGCAAAAATTTTGTGAACACTTCGGCAATGTTATATATTTTTTTAAAGGTTAAAAAAATAAATAAATAAATTTGTGCAGAATTGATATTACAGGTCTGATATTAATGTATTCATATTACAAAATGTTTAGAAAAACTTGTTTATTATTTTTTAACAAAAATAAGGTTGTTTGGGGGTTAAAAAACTACTTTTAACACATTGCCGCCAGCGCTCTGGGGTTTAAACATGCATTTTACAGCACGAGAATTTTTTGAGCGTGATTTGATAATGAATATGGTGGGAGCCGTTCGCTATGGCCATTCGCTGTCAGGCGCACCCATACAGCGCGGAACCTGTCAAACAGCGACTCCTAACCACGTATTCAACATTAACGCACACCAACTGAGTCGCTGTCAACAAGCGAACTACGGCCAAGCACAGCAAATACTAGCCGGCGCTTTGAAAATCACGCTACTGGCGCTTAACTGTCGCTACCTGGTGCTATTAATGAATCGGCCTCTTTGAGGCTGATTCATTACTAACACCAGGTATCAGCAGATGAGCGCCTGTACAGTGGCGCTTAGAGCAACCGCGAGTAGACGCTGTAAGCGGGTATCAGGCGCCTCAGTCGCTGTAGTAACCTGGCCCGCATTGATGAATGTGATGTATTTTCGGCGTGCTAACACCGACTTTCGGTGCTCCACACCATACTTATCAAAAAACTACACACACAGCGTTGGCGCTTTAAATCTGGTCGCTATAGCATAGAGCGCCAGACGCTGTGTGATAAAAGTCTGTTTTTGAACACATATCTACCAGTAACAAACGAAAACACATGGAATTACATTGTTGTAACATTGTGACATTAATACTTTAGTGCCAGACCTATAATAAAAATTCTGCATAAAAATATAAAAAGTCAAAAAAGTTTCTAAAAATGTTTGTTTGCAGCCAGGAGAGGTCACACAATGATTTGAGCAAAAAATAAATAAAATCAAACATGCTGTTTAAACAGAAGCAAATGAATGGCCCATTGAAATGTATGGGAGAGCTACAGTGAGCGAAAGGTAATACCTGGTGCTCTGTAAGCTAGAGCGCCAGCGATATATGCTACGCCACCTGTAATAATACACTGAGCGCTACATGGCGCTGTTAAGTTGCTCACCAGATTTGCTTTCATAAATGTGGTTTTGTGTACAGCGCCCAGCGTTCACCAGACACTGCCTGCTGCTACGAGGTACTACCTGGCGCTATCCCTTCATGAATAACCCCCATAGTCCAGGTTAGGGAGAGACCAGGGTTAGGCAGAATAAAGGAATCAAAGAGCCCTTAATTTAAAGGTGCACAGCAGAGAGTGCTTCCTTTAAATAGAAAGTATTCACATGGTGCATATCACAAAGGATAATAGAATTTCTACTAAGATCTTATCACTTCTTAGCTATGCCAAAGCTCCTGGAAAAGGAGGGCTAGGGTGTGCAATGCTAAGACACATTGCGCATAGCTTATCCACCCCACTTGTCAGTACATGTTTTGAGGCTTTGGACCCTCTTCAACACAAGGCCAGATCTGATATCTGTATGGGGGGCTGAGGTTTGGATACTGCCAAAACATCACAACAAGCCAGGTTAACAACAAGCCATAGGAGAAGCCATAACAAGCCATGGGAGAAACCATAACAAGCCATGGGAGAAACCATAACAAGCCATGGGAGAAACCATAAAAAGCCATGGGAGAAACCATAAAAAGCCATGGGAGAAACCATAACAAGCCATGGGAGAAACCATAACAAGCCATGGGAGAAACCATAACAAGCCATGGGAGAAGCCATGGGAGAAACCATAAAAAGCCATGGGAGAAACCATAACAAGCCATGGGAGAAACCATAAAAAGCCATGGGAGAAACCATAACAAGCCATAGGAGAAACCATAACAAGCCATGGGAGAAACCATAACAAGCCATAGGAGAAACCATAACAAGCCATGGGAGAAACCATAACAAGCCATGGGAGAAGCCATGGGAGAAACCATAAAAAGCCATGGGAGAAACCATAACAAGCCATGGGAGAAACCATAACAAGCCATGGGAGAAACCATAACAAGCCATGGGAGAAACCATAATGGGAGAAACCCATGTTAGCTGGTATATAAAGTTTAAAATGACCAACAAGGCAGGGAGTGCATATCACAAAAGGATAATCTCTTTTCCCCATACTAGAGGAACACAAAACCAGAGCCTCTGCTACTCAAGCCTACATGGAAGCCAGTGAAAAGTCATTGTCCCCTCTCCATCTGTTTAGGGCATGAGACATCAGTATGGGGCGATATTCCTTGAGCCTTGAGATTTTATATACCTTATACCTGCCCCTTGACACAACCACAGTCACTCAGAAGATCCAGGATCCAGTACTTTTAAGACAGATGGTCACCACACATCTTACAATCGGATCTATACAAACCCTAAATAACCATACCCACCCTTTTCAGCACAAACCTTCAATGCCCGCAGGGTTATCCAAATTTGAACTAAAAAAAAATAGGGTTCCCAAAATTGGGCAAAATACATATCCTTTACTGGAAGAGGCTGCACCCGTTCCTTGTTCCCCTTGTCTATCTAGCCCTTCGTGTTCCACCAGTGACCAATAGCGTTTGTCGGAAACTAGCACTGTGCATGTCATTATGCAGGCCCACCCCAGGAGCACCAAGGGGCGCTGAAAGCCATTGGTGCCTGAACGGTGCGAGAGCATGGACCCTGGAGGTCAGTTTGCCCATTTTCAGGTGTCTTATTTTACTTAAAGTGGACCAAAAGCAACCCTAGATTTATGAGACTTCAGGGCTGCCTAAATTGCTATCCCGGGGATGCTCCGCTGTGTGAAACCATCCTATTTGCCCAATATGCTTACCTGGCAAACAAGCCCACAGAGCATGTGCGGCCGGCAGCGGCGGCGGCATCACTTGCATCCCCCTCCTGCTGTGCGCCGCACCATAACTGAATGGCTATGTGCATGGCCGCACATAGTCGAAGGTTACAAGTGATGCCGCGCACGTCTAGGATTTTAACAAATTAATATGAGCGGCCAGAGAAGCTGATTGGAGAAGAGCCAAGTCTGCACCGTGGGCTCGAGCAAAGGTAAGAAAAGTGGGGGATCTGGGGGGGGGGGGGGTTCACACAGAGGAGCATTGCATTGGACACACACCAAAACTCTGGATAGTGAAAAATACGGTTTTGGTCCACTTTAATGATATGGATTCCTTAAACTCCTAAATGTTAAAAAAAAAAGAAAATAATAACAGGTCATATTGGTGTATCCAGTTACAGTTAGCACAACATGTAGATCATACAAAAACAATCTACATAGTTGTGTCCCTCACAAGCATGGATGAGTCATCATCTGCTGCTGTGGAGACCCTGCAAAAGCGAGACGTTATTGAGAAATCTAAATCAGGCCAGGAAGAAAGATGTAGCCCCTGACACACACACACATTATATATATATATATATATATATATATATATATATATTTATATATATATATATATATATATTCTGCCTCTGCCATTCATCACACTCTTGCTTACCCGGAAGCAGAAACAATGCAGCTCTCACATAGGCCAGGAGTGAGCATTTGCAAATGTATTCTGCAAGGTAAGAATGAGGTAAGCCCTTCTTAATGTGGACCTATCACCAGGATGTTTACTATCCTGGTGATAGGTAAGCTCCCATGAGCAGGGCTCTTTCTCTTAACATACTCCTGTACCAAGGTGTTTTTAGTATTTCGCTCATAATATTGTGTGTATATTATATGCATTAGCAGTGGCCAACTGGGGCCAAAAATCAGCCGGGATTTTACCAGCTCATGGCTGGCCGAGCTATCCCTTCTGAGCCCCCCCCCCAACCATAATGCTGGGGCTATAGCATTGGGGGCTGGGGTTTCTTGACTTGTGGTTACAGTGGGGCAGGAATTGAATATGGGTGTTAAAAGCAGCAGCCCAACTGGCCCCAAAGCAGTGCAGCCCACCGGTAATTTTTTACCAGTCCGCCCCTGTGCATTAGCTGTATATCTCTTACATATATGACTTATAATGCTCTGAATACTATAAGTATGTTACTCGCCCCACCCTCCTGTAATTTATGCTTTGTTCAGGGCCACGGAATACAATTGTGCTTTATAAACAATGTGTGAAACCCCCCAGATTACCTTCAAAATTCACCTTTTCTCCAGTCCCATAGCACATGCACAGGCTCTCGTCCAGTTAGCGATGTGTGCCAGCGCATGTGCCGTGGGACTAGGGGAAAAATGACAGTACAGCTCTGTTTACACATATAGACCAGCATAGGGAAAGGCTGGACCCCCGAACCTGGCAAACGCAGCGTGGGAGCTCCAGAAAAGTGTGTATTTGCAGGTGATCCCAAATCGAAGAGGGGGTGTCAATCAGCCAGTAAAAACATGATTAGGTCCACTTTAGGAAGATTATGTCACTTAGAGGGACAATTTACTTACTGGAGCTCTGCTTTAAGAACCTGACAGAGGCCCTGCCCCTTCTCTACACTGTCCAATGCTGAAAAGTAGTCCCAAACCTAAGTGCTGCCTTTTCCCAGTCTTATTAGATACAAAGATAAAACATAATCTATGATGCAGTGTCATTTTCTTACAATGAGATACATGGTTAAAATGCTAAACTTAACATGGGTAACAATGATGAATGTGTGCAATATATTTTTGCATTTTTAAGAATAGTTTGCACACCCACCGGAACCAGACAAACGAGAGTTTTGTGTTGTGCGCAAAGACAGCAAGAACATTTAAAGCGGTCCTTGACTCTGAATAAGAGCCTATCTTATATGTTTCCCAAACCCTGTACATACAGATTGCTTGCATTAAAAATCATCCTACCTGCATCTACTGCATGTTATGAGCCTTTAAACATCCAAGATGGTGGCTCATGGAACGTCAGGCAGCCTGCAAACAGGAAGTGCCTTCTAACTGTGCTGCAAAAAGCAAAGCACAGCTATACCCCCCCCCCCGTACTTTATCCACTTTCCTCGCCTCAGCAAGTGTGATGCTTCTGAGTCAAGATGGCGGCGCCTGTATCCTAAAGTCCTGAACAGAGTTGCAGCCCAGTGGGGGATTTAATTATAAGAAGTGACTAAAAATGTACAATATATTAACTTTAGATGCTGGGGAATAGTTTTTTAGGGGTTTGGGCTTTTCAATAAATCATGGTGAAGGTCCGATTTAAATCATGTCTCTGCTACTAAGCATCCTCTGATACCTATGGGCAGTTTTATAGGTTCTTGTGTAAAGCAGCTATCTAACCCCGCAGAGCACACCACCCCCTCCTTCCCTTCTTACTAGATATCATGCAGGCCACAAGCCCCCTCAGACCTGGGATCAGAATATCAAGGACATGTTGTTACCCTGTGCTCACAGCAATCATCATATACAGTCCCTGTAGCTGTATTGTTAGGAGGGACGATTAGTGGGAATCTCCACACAAAGGGGTCCAGTACCCCCACTCCAAGCCCCAGCCATCACCCTCCCTCATATGAGTATCAATTGCCCGCTGTCTCGGCCCATACAGCCTCAGTCCAGCCACGACTGACACCACCACCGCAGGGGTTCATGAAAAAGTCAACAAAGAAAGAAGTTTATAGTATCCTACCCTTTCTTTCCTCCTCCCAGCCTGTTGCTCCATTGTTCCTCAAGCAGCGATGGCAGGGATGACACTGCAGGCCATGGCAAGATGCGGGGAAAAGTTCACGAGGCCCGGGGCTGTGTATCTTTCTAGCACACGCTTACAAGTAACGGTCCCTGGCTGAGCATTTAGCAGGAAAACTTCGCCATATTTTCACATCCTTTTCTCAGAGCCAAGTCTCACCCCCCTCTCCAAGGAGGAGGTGGAGGGAGGGCGGAAAGAGGTTTCAGTTTTCCCTGCGAACTCAAACAATGAGCTCAGCCCTGCTGGAGTTTAGTTACGTACTGCATGGAGATCAGAAACCCGGGCAACGGTGCCACAGCAAGCTGCGACGGGGCTACACTACATGGGCAGACCCCCGGAAACTACTGCACAGGGCATATACTGACCATACTAAAAGGACTACAACTTAGGGACTCTATAATGCTATTCCTGAGGAGACCCCATACTTCTACTGCTGAGGGGGCTCTAACAACTACTGTTTAGGGTATATACTGCACACACTACTGTCAGCTGCTGCTCAGAGGATATACTGCATCTACTGCTGAGAGGCCCCTAATAACCACTGCTAATAGGATATACTGCACCTACCAATGAAGGGTCACTAATAACTACTGCACCTAATACTGAGGGGAATCTATCAACTACTGCTGAGGGGGTATATTGCACCTAATACTGAGGGGACACTAGCAACTACTGCTGAGTACTGCACCTAATACTCAGGGGACACTAACAACTACTGCTGAGGGGGTATATTGCACCTAATACTGAGGAGACTCTAGCAACTACTGCTGAGTACTGCACCTAATACTCAGGGGACACTAGCAACTACTGCTGAGGGGGTATATTGCACCTAATACTGTGGGGAATCTATCAACTACTGCTGAGGGGGTATATTGCACCTAATACTGAGGGGACACTAGCAACTACTGCTGAGTACTGCACCTAATACTCAGGGGACACTAACAACTACTGCTGAGGGGGTATATTGCACCTAATACTGAGGAGACTCTAGCAACTTCTGCTGAGTGGGTATATTGCACCTAATACTCAGGGGACACTAACAACTACTGCTGAGGGGGTATATTGCACCTAATACTGAGGAGACTCTAGCAACTACTGCTGAGTACTGCACCTAATACTCAGGGGACACTAGCAACTACTGCTGAGGGGGTATATTGCACCTAATACTGAGGGGACTACTGCTGAGGGAATATACTGCAGCTAGTACTGAGGAGACTCTAGCAACTACTGCTGAGGGGGTATATTGCACCTAATACTGAGGAGACTCTAGCAACTACTGCTGAGTGGGTATATTGCACCTAATACTGAGGGGACACTAGCAACTACTGCTGAGGGGGTATATTGCACCTAATAATGAGGAGACTCTAGCAACTACTGCTGAGGGGGAATACTGCACCTAATACTCAGGGGACACTAGCAACTACTGCTGAGGGGGTATATTGCACCTAATACTGAGGAGACTTTAGCAACTACTGCTGAGGGGGTATATTGCACCTAATACTGAGGAGACTCTAGCAACTACTGCTGAGGTGGTATATTGCACCTAATACTGAGGGGACACTAGCAACTACTGCTGAGGGGGTATATTGCACCTAATACTGAGGAGACTCTAGCAACTACTGCTGAGGAGGTATATTGCACCTAATACTGAGGAGACTCTAGCAACTACTGCTGGGGGGGGGTATATTGCACCTAATACTGAGAAGACTCTAGCAACTACTGCTGGGGGGGTATATTGCACCTAATACTGAGGAGACTCTAGCAACTACTGATGAGGGGGTATATTGCACCAAATACTGAGGAGACTTTAGCAACTACTGCTGAGGGGGTATATTGCACCTAATACTGAGGAGACTCTAGCGACTACTGCTGAGGGGGGTATATTGCACCTAATACTGAGGAGACTCTAGCAACTACTGCTGAGGGGGTATATTGCACCTAATGCTGAGGAGACTCTAGCAACTACTGCTGAGTGGGTTTACAGCACCTACTACTAAGGAGGCTCTAGCATTTACTGATGAGAGGGTATACTGCGCCTAATACTACTGCACCAAATACTGAGGGGACTCTAGCAACTACTGCTGAGGGGGTAAACTACACCTAATACTGAGGGGACTCTAGCAACTACTGCTGAGGTGGTATATTGCACCTAATACTGGGGGGACTCTAGCAAATACTGTTGAGGTGGCATATTGCACCTAATAATGGGGGACTCTAACAACTACTGCTGAGGCAATATACTGCACCTAATACTGAGGGGACTCTAGCAACTACTGCTGAGGCAATATACTGCACCTAATACTGAGGGGACTCTAGCAACTACTGCTGAGGGGGTAAACTACACCTAATACTGAGGGGACTCTAACAACTACTGCTGAGGCAATATACTGCACCTAATACTGAGGGGACTCTAGCAACTACTGCTGAGGGGGTATATTGCACCTAATACTGAGGGGACACTAGCAACTACTGCTGAGGGGGTATATTGCACCTAATACTGAGGGGACACTAGCAACTACTGCTGAGGGGGTATATTGCACCTAATACTGAGGGGACACTAGCAAATACTGCTGCGGTGGTATATTGCACCTAATACTGAGGAGACTCTAGCAACTACTGCTGAGAGAGTATACTGCAACTAATACTGATGGTACTTTAGCAACTACCACTGGGGGACTATACTGCACCTATCACTCAGGAGACTCTAGCAACTACTGTGAGAGTATACTGAGGGGACTCGTTCAACTGCTGCTGAGGAATATACAGGGCCTAATCCTGAAGGGTCTCTAGCAACTACTGGTGAGGGAGTATACTGCGCTTCAGCGGCTTGGGCGGTGGGGGCTGGGGTCCTGGCAACCGGCACCTGTGGAGCAACGGAGCAAGTCGTGACAGTGGCGGTGGTGTGCATAGAAGAGGGTAAGGATGGGTACCCGGGGTCGAGAAGGGTGGGGGGAGAAGAGAGGCCCGCGCCTATCTCGGACTTTGCAAAAGGGCATGCATATGTATGTTTTGAGGGTCCTTTGGGGGGGCCATCTGAAGCCAGAGGTTAGGGAGAAGATATGGTGGAGGGACATCATCATATGTGGACATCTTTACATTACTGCCTCTTGACCGTTTCACAATTGAGAGGTGGGAGAAGGGTAAAGATCAGAAGGCGCTTTCGGCTGATCCTGAGGACATTCAGGAACTGGCTGCAGGCATTCTTCATCCTGGCAAGCGTGATAGGGGAGAGGAACCCTGAGAACTGCTCACCGCTATTTTGCTACCTGAATGCCATCTGGGGGCCCCCGTATGACAAGTAGTTTCGGCAGCAGAAATCAGCGAGTGCTGACCTGGGGTGGGATCACAGGGACAATTGACTTTGGCTTCGGGTGATGAACTCGAGGGGGGTGTACTCAGCCTCAAGTAGTTCCTCGTCCTTTCAGGTCAGCATCACCTCAACTGGGCCGGGGGTGGTGGACTCAGCAAAAGGGGGTTGTGTTGGGCATTCAATGATTCCCAATGTAAGTGGGGAGCAGCATGCAAATTTAGACACAAGTGTTTTGCCTGCGGAGGTGGCCATTCGGTGGGGCAATGTTTTAGGAAGGGATGAGGGGGTTTCTGCAAGAATCCGAAAGGGACTGCCAAAAAGTGGTAACACTGGTGAAAGGGGAGGAGATGTGCCCCTGGTTAAGTAGGTGCCCCAACCAACGTATGGCAAGGTTACAAGCAGAAGGTTTTGAGGGTTTTGTGATTCCATGTAAAGCTCCTCCTAAGGTAAAAGTTCATTAAAGAACTTGAAGTCAGCGCGGGAGCATGCGGAGGTGGTAAGGTAGAAGCTGGGGAAGGAGGTGTCCTTGGGGTGAATGGCAGGACCATTTGCTCCCCCGCCCCCCCCCCCCCCCGGGGAATCTGGAGGTGTCCCCTTTAGGTGAGGTATACATCATTTGATTTTGCGTTATCATTAGTATGGGAGGCAGGCCTGGGAGCACCAATGGCAAAAACTGATATAGAATCAGCATTCTGTTTGCTGCCGGTGCATCTGGTGCAGTTTGTGTTTATTGTGGTGTTTCTTCGAAGGCGTGTATTACATGGATTGAGCAATGGGGTGCTCAATATCATGTTTGTATAGTGTCCGTCATCCACTACCTGGATGATTTCCTGTGCGTGGGGCCAGCGGATACCAGAACGTGTCAGATTATCCTAGCAACCATGCTGGAGGTGTTCCAGGCATTCAGCGTACCGCTGAAGCATGAGGGTCCAGCAACTTGATATTGTGATCGAGATTGACACAGTCAAAAGGGTATGCAGGTTGCCGATGGACAAGGATCTAGGTCTAAAAAAGATCATGTTGCAAAAGCTCTAGTCTGTGCTCGAGAAGTTAAATTTTGCGCACCATGAGGCAGGTGTTCACAAGGAGGTTATCGTTAACAATAGCAGGAATCCGGGAGTCCCATCACTTTGTTAGATTGATGGCAGTCCTGAAGGAGGACATAAGAATGTGGATTTCCTTCCTCAGGACTATTAATGAGCTTGCATATTGGTTGGAACCTATGAGGACGAATGAGGAGCTCAAGCTGCTTACAGATGCGACAGAGTCAGGCATATTTGAGTGGGCAATGGTGCGCGGGTCTAGGTCGGTGGTTGAAATCGGCGATGATAAAAAAAAACCTGGCATTTTTGGAGCTGTTTCCACTGGTGGTATCAGTAATGTTGTGGGGTGCAGCACTGAGGAATAAGGCGGTGTGTTTTTGGTCGTATAATATGTCAGTAGTATTGGCAGTCAACACACAGACAACTCGCAGACATCATCGTCACGCCATGGTCGTCACACTGCTGCGACAGCTGGGGTTGGCATGTTTGCAATCTAATTTTATGTGCAGGGTGGCATATGTGGGCTGGGCTGGCGTGAGAGGAGTGCGTTAGTGTGGGCTCAGGGACCACAATATGGACATGGTATCAAAATGGGGGCATCCGGGAATGTTAGTATGTCATGCGGTTGGCAACGACTTGGGGAGCGCGCTGATGAGGCACTTAATTAAGTCAATCACAAGAGATTTGTTTTATTTCTTGGGGGAGTTTCTAGTTTGGTCGTAGTTTGCCCCCAGTTATGAGTGGAGGCACGCAAGAGATCCGCTGGCCATCGAGAACATACGTATCAAGGTCAACAAGGTGATAACACGGTTTGTGAGGCTCAAGGGGAGGTTGAGCACACATCACGTGGACATGGAAGGTATTGGGGGTTCTATCGCCTAATATCGGTGCATTTGAATGTGTGATAACCCCCTGGGGATAGCCTATGGAGTACACTTGTCACGGTGTATGGCTCGAGGGTTTGGTGGCTAGTAGTCTTGACCCCAGGGCTAGTTAACCAATGTAGTTCCCGCTGTATCCTAGTCAAGGCACCCACTACAGAAAGCAATGCCAGGGTTCGGATAAACAACGTTGCTTTTATTGCTGGAACAAGAGTCAGTCCTTTCCTCTGGATGCAACCAGGGTAACTTTAGTAAGTTTAAACAGCTTTAGTGATTGCTGATGCAGAGTGAGAGAGTCTATGCTGAAGCCTTCGGGCTGTAGAGATGCTGGGAGTAGTAGTACTATCAAGGGATGACATTAGAAGACGTTTAAAAGAGTTTACAGACCTGATCCAGTAGATCGAGATTCCCACCGCAAGGCACAGGTAGAGACGACTTGAGTTACTTAACTTGAGAATTACTGAACATGAAGCTGCTCTCGTACACGGTGACCGCATAGAGGCGCGTGGACTACTAGCATGGAAGCTAGACTAGTTTTGGTCGCTGGCGGGAGACCCTCAAATTCCAGACGATCCAGACAGTAGGCTTCTTACGCAATAAAGTTATCCTACTGAGGTAGAACTGTCCTGTGAACATCCTTGGGTGACTGGTTACAGGTGGAGATGAGTAGGAGAATCAGGCTGGCATAGGCCTAAGCCTGTAATAGGTTTTCTGGAGAAAGCTGGAACACATGCAGCCAGCACAGGGGCTGGAGCTGCTCCCCCTTCGCCCACCAGGGGCTGACTGACTGGAGGGAACTGGCTTCCTCTGGCCTTCCATTGGTTGGAATGGTCAGGTGACAGAGGAGTCATAGACTTCACTTTGCATCAGCTAATTGACAGTTGGAGGAACCAATAAATAACATACAGTATGTGGCATTGGCCTGACATGTAATACACTTCTTAACCACTGGGGGGAAACCTTTATACTTAAAACCTACGAATGCATGGCAAATGTGCATTAAGCACTGTGGTGCAATTATGACAAACCTTCAGCTGTAAGGCAGCTGTTGCAGCATTCAGTGCGGGCCACTGCATACACCCCCCGAAAAAGATGAGCCGTCCTCGGCGACAGTCAGACTAATGAGTGAAGACTACTTTTTGAAGAGACATGTAAAAGATATGGGAAGTATGTAAAAACACTATGGTACGTCACAGTAGAAACAACAAGAAGGTATGTAACACCTTGTGTAAAGATCCCTTTGGGCACCTAGGAGAAGACAGAGGCAAAATAATAAATACACTCATACATTGTGGGACGTCCCATTCATACCAACCATGTATTCAACTCAGACATCCGGATAGACCATCTACACGAAAAGGTGCACCTGAGGAGGAAACAAGTTAAACATGTGTATGTGTACATATGTGTGGGGAAATACTCAGTAGCAATAGGTGAGACTACAGGTGCTACTCGCCCAGGCATGTAAGTGCCACTGCAGAATACCCTTTAGGAAAAAATGATGGCTAGCATTACGAAAGTGTACTGGTACCTGAGCCTGCTACTAGTAGCCATACGCAGTGGTCCAACGCCCCTTATCCTTAGGGCGCGAGCTACCAACCCAGGGCCAGTCACTAGGAAATTACAGTTGGCCAGGACACATGAGACTATATACATGGTGAACAATACAACCTAAAGGCCACCTCTTTGAGAGGAAAAATGTGAGAGAACAGGGTAGGACCATCAAATGTGATCATGTGGTGGTAAGAGCAAAGTGTTGTGACGTACCTTAAAAAACATTTTGGAGACTAAGTGAGCAAACAAGAAAATTTCACTCTTTACCTTGAAGGATACGAAAAGACATTACTGAAGACAAAATACTTAGTGCAGAGTGGGAGTATAGTTTTCTGGCCTTTTGCTAAAATTACACACTTACTTAGTGCGGGCTCAGAAATAAAGTGACTAGAATGACTACTATGACATATAAATATATATATACGACTCAATATTCCAAGTGCAAAAATATGTATATGCAGATAGAACAAAAAAACAAAATACACTTCCTGCTTAAAAGAGGGAAAAAAATACAAAAATACAGTACTTAGTGCAAAACTTGAGGTAGATACTTATGACGACAAACAGGAACGATGGCTCTTCATCAGATGCCGTGAAGTCACTGTATCCTGAGACTTTAGGTCCATACTGTATTAGAGAAGGAGACTTAAGTAGTTCTTGGCGGACCAGGCAAAATTTCTTAAACTCAGTTGCTAACGGTTACCAACAATAGAACTGAAAACACAGCTGGAGAGAAGAAAAACCTACAAGCATAAAATGTTAGTACACCTAAAAGAAAATGTTCATATTATAGACATAAAAGTTCTTATGCTAACTGAAGATATGGCAGCTTGCCCAAAAAACAAAAAGAGGGAGTGCAAAAATAAGGTGGCCAACTGGCCTAGTCACATGGCTGATATGGCTTCTTAATAGTAGGGCCTGGAAGGGCTCCAGGTGTCCACTCTTTCTTTCAGGGCGGACAGATCCACAGGATAACGTGGCAAGGACCTTCTGCGTACAGGAGTGTCGTTAGACGCAATGGTAAGGTTGATGCTGGGTGTCACCGTAGTGGTAGGAGAGATGACCGGAGCAATGTGATAAGTAACTGTAGGGTGAAAGTCAGCAACAGTAGCCACAGGTGCAGGAGTAGAAGATGATGGTTGCTTTGCTGGGGCAGAAGGTGCAGCCTTGTTAGCTGAAACTGGCATAGGCGCGGAGGTAGCTGGTTGTGGTTCATCTATAGGAGGAGACGCTATTTTGGAAGGCACATTAAGTGGGATGAGAGGTCCCAGTGGTTTGAAGATTTCCCAGTCTTCTTCCCAGTTTTCTGACGGAGCAGGTAGGAAAGGCCTCTGGACAGGGTTTTTAGGGCGAGTAACAGCTGCTGCCCATGGTCCCTTTGGAGAACCCACTAAGGTGTACTCTACAATCTCAGAAGGCTGCAAGTTGTGCAGGTATACTGGTGTGTAGTCCCTCATAACGGCCCTGCGATTGACCAACACTAACTGTCCATTATAGGAGTCCATAATTAGACCGTACCCACGCTGACGGTCGAACTTGGTAACTGTCCCTCGTCTCCTTTCTAGAGGAGGGTCTCCTGGCCTAGGCCTCTCTAGCCGCCGGATAAAGTCTCTTTCAGAAGTGGCTGAGGATTCCACAAATGGGGTATGAGGATGACCCCACAAGTTACTGTAGGTAATAAAAGGTGCTCTCTGTTTAGCGGTTACAGGTGTGCTAGACCCAGTAGTGCAGGGGTTAACAGGACACGTCCTGGTGGTTACTGATGAGGTTGCCCCACTAGCCCTTTCCACCATGGCTTGGTACTTGGCAGGCTTCATGTGGACAATAGCTGGCTCTACAGGTGCAGGAGGACTCACAGGGGCTGCTATAGGCTTGGCAGCCGAAGTAACAGTGGCATCGGCCATAGTGTTTTTAATCAGTGCCCGTTGTATCTCCTCAGCTATTTTTACAATGGTGGGCTCATCTCCGTAGAGCCACTGAGGCAGTGGTGGCGAGGGGCACCCAGGAGGCCGTCCCTTAACTGGTATAGGGGTCAGAAGATGGCGATTAGCCCAGTCTCTGGAGGGGACAGTGGCAGTCTGAGTAGCGGGGGCCGCAGGGACTGATGGCGGCGATAGCCGCTGCTCACTCACCGCTCCGTCGTCTGAAGAAATGACGTCAGTATCAGTGAAGGCATAGGATTCTTCATCTCGGTGGCGGCCAGGCGGTGACGCGCTGAGGGAGCTCTCTGGAGACGCAGGTGAGCTGACGGCCGTAGGTGATCCTTCCTCTGAAGCACATGGCAGGGGCGAGCTAGCCCTGGAGGGTACCGCGGTGGCAGGAGGTGATCCGGCCCAGCTGTCGTCGCTGTCCTCGGGCAGCGGAGTCTGCAAGCAGGTAAGATCCGTCGGCGGGATGACACAGGTGGGTCCCGGTGGCGCTGCAGCGAGACAGGGTTGCGCAGCGGTCGCCATCTTGCTCAGCTTTTTCGCGCGTTTTCCAAGCAGGAGGAGGAGGAGGAGGGGGGACCCAGGAAGCAAACTCCACCCCCTCGGTCTGCTCAGGGAGGAGAATTAGCCAATCAGGAGTGCCTGCAGTAAAGTCTATGGACGGCTCAGTTTCCCGCGCATCGGCAGCGGTAAAATTAACTCCTTCAGGCCCAGGACGTTGCGCAGCATGAAATTCTAGTGCGGTTGCCCCTAGCAACGAGCAGAAAATGTCCTCCAAATTAGTTGAAAACACAGGAAAAATCATCAGGCACACTTGTAAATCCCTTAGTCGGCTTTATAATGCAATATCTTGACAGAGTCCAACAATATAGTAAGAAATCAAAATGGCACAGAGGTGAAATCCTGTTCGTGACGCCAAAAATTGTGATAACCCCCTGGGGATAGCCTATGGAGTACACTTGTCACGGTGTATGGCTCGAGGGTTTGGTGGCTAGTAGTCTTGACCCCAGGGCTAGTTAACCAATGTAGTTCCCGCTGTATCCTAGTCAAGGCACCCACTACAGAAAGCAATGCCAGGGTTCGGATAAACAACGTTGCTTTTATTGCTGGAACAAGAGTCAGTCCTTTCCTCTGGATGCAACCAGGGTAACTTTAGTAAGTTTAAACAGCTTTAGTGATTGCTGATGCAGAGTGAGAGAGTCTATGCTGAAGCCTTCGGGCTGTAGAGATGCTGGGAGTAGTAGTACTATCAAGGGATGACATTAGAAGACGTTTAAAAGAGTTTACAGACCTGATCCAGTAGATCGAGATTCCCACCGCAAGGCACAGGTAGAGACGACTTGAGTTACTTAACTTGAGAATTACTGAACATGAAGCTGCTCTCGTACACGGTGACCGCATAGAGGCGCGTGGACTACTAGCATGGAAGCTAGACTAGTTTTGGTCGCTGGCGGGAGACCCTCAAATTCCAGACGATCCAGACAGTAGGCTTCTTACGCAATAAAGTTATCCTACTGAGGTAGAACTGTCCTGTGAACATCCTTGGGTGACTGGTTACAGGTGGAGATGAGTAGGAGAATCAGGCTGGCATAGGCCTAAGCCTGTAATAGGTTTTCTGGAGAAAGCTGGAACACATGCAGCCAGCACAGGGGCTGGAGCTGCTCCCCCT
Organism: Gastrophryne carolinensis; assembly: GCA_027917425.1. Taxonomy (NCBI): domain Eukaryota; kingdom Metazoa; phylum Chordata; class Amphibia; order Anura; family Microhylidae; genus Gastrophryne; species Gastrophryne carolinensis. The sequence continues at coordinate 457,886,083 of CM051234.1, forward strand.
TCGCCCACCAGGGGCTGACTGACTGGAGGGAACTGGCTTCCTCTGGCCTTCCATTGGTTGGAATGGTCAGGTGACAGAGGAGTCATAGACTTCACTTTGCATCAGCTAATTGACAGTTGGAGGAACCAATAAATAACATACAGTATGTGGCATTGGCCTGACATGTAATACACTTCTTAACCACTGGGGGGAAACCTTTATACTTAAAACCTACGAATGCATGGCAAATGTGCATTAAGCACTGTGGTGCAATTATGACAAACCTTCAGCTGTAAGGCAGCTGTTGCAGCATTCAGTGCGGGCCACTGCAAATGACTTGGGTATTTATAGGTTTAATGTATTGTTAAGGGAGTGGATGGAGGTGTGGCAGGCTGGACAGCTCTAAGGTTTCAGCGTTGTCCAGCTATGGCACGTCTCCTCTCCAGAGCAGGCTTTCTCCTCCACCTGGTTTTGCATTCGTCCTGCCCCCTCCCCTTGTTGATTTCCTTTGATCCACCTGGTTTTGGTATTGTAGTTTTGCCCCTTTAGAAGATCTTCTGTTCTCCCCCTCCTTTTCCCCTTCCCTCCGTGGTGTTTCAATCAACCCAGATGGGATGCCCTGATGGTAATGTGAGGCTCATAATGGGCCTATACATTTCACATTTTTTGGTGTAACATAGTAACATAGTAACATAGTATGTAAGGCTGAATAAAGACTTTAGTCCATCCAGTTCAGCCTGTTTAACTCCTTCCAGTGGTCTAGTAGCCATAGCTGGAAATGTTATTACATGCCAGGAAGGCATCAAGGCCACTTTTGAACATTTTTACTGTATCCATCATTGCTACCTCCTCTGGCAGCGAGTTCCATAGTCTCATTGCTCTTACAGAGAAGAATCCCTTCCTATGTCGGTGGAGAAAGCACCTTTCCTCTAACCTTAGTGGATGCCCTCAGGTTATGGTTACACTCCGGGGTATAAATAGATTGTGGGACAGATCCTTGTATTGACCCCGAATTTCTAGACTAAATAAACCTAACTTAGACAATCTTTCCGGGTACTCTAGCCCCCGCACTCCTTTTATTAACTTTGTTGCCCTTCTTTGAACGCGCTCCAGTTCTGATATGTCCTTCTTAAGCACAGGTGCCCAGAACTGTACACAGTATTCCATATGGGGTCTGACTAGTGACTTGTACAGGGGTAAAATGATGTTCTGGTCATGAGCACCTATGCCCCTCCTGATGCACCCCATGATCCTATTTGCCTTGGCAGCAGCTGCCTGGCATTGATTACTACAGTTGAGCTAAAACCCCTAGGTCCTTTTCCATTGTTGTTTTACCAAGTGTTTCTTTATTTAGTGTGTAATCATGATACAGATTTCTCCTTCCCATGTGCATAACCTTACATTTATCTGTGTTAAACTTCATTTGCCATTTAACTGCCCATGCTTCCAATTTATCTAAATCTGTTTGTAGCTGCCTGTTGTCCTCTTTTGTTTTAGGCAGAGAGCTGTCACTGGGGACACAGGCATCATTTTCCTTTTTCTTTTATTTGATTTATTTGGCAGCCGTAATAGGGATGAGTGGCATGGTAAGTTATCTGGGAGCGGAATGTGTGATGGTTTTAATACTGACCTACTTTGAGCAAACATTAAGGTGAACATTTAAAATACCAAAAACACATTTGCAGCAACTATGATGCTAGTTAACAGTCCCATATGTGCGCCCATTCCTGCATTACTTGTTGCTCTGGATCGACAGGAAGCCGCTGGACCTGTAGTCTGCCTAAGGCGAAGAGCAAGTGTGGAGTGGCTGTCTATCACCCTAATGAAGCTCCAGTTGGCAGAGCGAAAAGCATGCTGGCGGATGGACGGCTCCACGCTCCCCAACACACACGCTGGCTCCTGCGGCAGGGACCTTCCTGGCTGTGTGGTCCCCGGAGCACTGGCGGCAGCATCTCTACCCGACCCGCGGCAGTGACAGAAGGGGTGGTGGTAGAGCTGTGGTGGCAAGACGGCTACAGGACCCAGGTATTACAGTTACCCTGCCCGGATGTCAAAGCTCCCGCCTTATTGGCTCTTAAACAGCCCATCCGGGTTGATCTGACTTTCTTAGTTGCGACACAGCATTTGCTAACAGTTTTGATGCCAACTAGGGCCTAATGCCATTCCAAAGGCTTGCCTGAGTCATGCTCAGATTTCTCATTTGAGGACCCAGATAATACAGACTTGAGACAGTGAGCGAGTAAGGAGGTGTTTGGTATGCTTGGGTGCATGGTGGGGCCCCTGTTAATATTAGCATTCACAAAGTTGTGTTTTATTACATATGTCTTGGGGTTTTGTAGTTTTGTTTAGTGTAGTGCCAGACGCCATGTGCAATATATATAATAAACTACATTGTTTGTTCTGGCTTTATCTGTAGCCGAATGTCTCCTTGTGCCAGCCCCACACTTAACCACCTGTCTTTTTAATGGTGTCCTTGATTAATTACTTGGTTAGTGGGACACCAGTAATCATTATAAGAAGTGCACAGGACTGATGGTGTTTTATGGGGTCTCAAAGTCTTTTTATCCTTTCTGCATCCTGTACGCTGCCTGTTATGGGATTCTTGGGGGAAGATTCTGCAAGCTGCCTGTTATAGGGTTCTTAGTGGGAATTCTGCACACTGCCATTTATAGGGTACTTAGTAGGGGATTCTGTACGCTGCCTGTTATGGGATTCTTGGGGGTAGATTTTGCAAGCTGCCTGTTATAGGGTTCTTTGGGGGAATTTCCGAACACTGCTATTTATAGGGTACTTAGTAGGGGATTCTGTACGCTGCCTGTTATGGGATTCTTGGGGGTAGATTTTGCAAGCTGCCTGTTATAGGGTTCTTTGGGGGAATTTCCGAACACTGCTATTTATAGGGTACTTAGTGGGGGATTCTGTATGCTGCCTGTTATGGGATTCTTGGGGGTAGATTTTGCAAGCTGCCTGTTATAGGGTTCTTTGGGGGAATTTCCGAACACTGCTATTTATAGGGTACTTAGTGGGGGATTCTGTATGCTGCCTGTTATGGGGTTTTTGGGTGGGATTCTGCACAATGCTTGTTATGAAGTGTTCGGGGGGGGGGGGGATTCTGCACACACACTGCCTGTTATGGGGTGAATGGGGGGGATACTGCACACTGAAGTATTGAAGTATATAGGGTTTCTGGGGGACGGTATTCTGCAAACTGCCTGTTATGGGGTTCTTGGAAGGGGGGGCTCTTTGTTGCTCTTTAAGTTGTTATGTTGTAGTGGGTAGTGTTCTTCTCACCTGCCAAGATAAATTCCTAGTATGTACATTGTATATACATGTCAAAAATAAAATGAAATATATATTATATATATACAGAGAGAGAGAGATTGGCCAGGCAAAAATACCGCTACTCAGGTCACCCAGAAAAACTCACCTTTTCCCGATCCTACGGCTCTTGTCCAATTTGAGCCATTTGTAGCTCATATTAATGTTCAGCAAATGGCTCTGCACTCACCAAACGGGGTGGAAAAAGCCGGCTGCTCTCACTATTACATGGCAAAAGAAGGTGAGTTGGGTTTGGTTCCATTTTAAGTACTTCTCCGAATGGCTCATGCTGACAAACTCAATACAGATCATTTGTGACCCTTCCCCTTTGTTTCTGCCCCTTTAACTTTAGACCGTAAGCGTGTAAGGGCAGGGCTGTGTCTTATTGTTCACCTTGAACTTGTTGCAGAGAGTGAGTTCTGGGTGCAGTGGAGTCGTAATCCAATACTCATTAGTGGTATAACAGGAACTGGCTTTACTGGAACATGAATGCAGTAAGAGAATGTCAACTTACATGGTGGCTAATACAGACTGGAAAAAGAAGGAAGTAGCATAGATCAACTAAACAAAGAAAATACAACACAGCAGCAAAATGCATAGGTCATAGTTAAGAATTGGTCACAGTGCCATCTAGTGTCATAACGTGTCATAGCTGTAAACTGCAGTAAATCTAGCTAAAGTCACTTCAGTATAGACTAAGCTGGAAGTCTGTTGTACAGTTTCTGTAGCAGAACAGAACTCTGTAGCACCCTGTTGGTAATGATATGTACTGTATATTACACCCTGTCTGTAATTATTACTTTATACAGCACTATGACAGATGGCGCTATATACATAAATAATAATAATGGATAATGGATGACTGGATAAATTAGAACTTGCTCAGCCTATTCTGTTCCAAAATGCCAGTTAGGACACTATTGACATTAAGGGGGTCATGCTAAATATTTATATATATAATATATGGGGAAGCCAGTGTAAACTGCCATGTACATGGCAGAGTGGATTATAAGCTGTTTAGCGATAACACAAAAAAGAGTGCAAGAAAGAATGTTTGCCCTACATGTTCCACCAAAAATCACCTGTACATGTGATGGTGTGTTTTTACAGATTAGGTACTTTCATTTTCCAGTGATGTAAGCATATTTGTTTTAATGTTTCGAAATAACAGCACCCTATGGGCTGCGCTAAGGATTTCACCAACTTTTTTGCATAGCCCATAGGGTTCTGTTGTTTCCAAACTTAAAAACAAATATCCTTACTTCATTGGAAACATTAACCTAACCTGTAAAAATACTACATCACAGATATAGGTAATTTTTGGGGAAAAAGGGTAAAACAAACATTTTTTTACAAAGTAAATTTTTACTTTGTACAGCTAAGACTGTCAAGTGTGGAGAACACACATTTTACAAGTGGTAAACTGTCCAAGTCTGCCATCTGCTGGTTAAAGCTGAATAAAACCCAAAAATGGCAACACATACAACTGAGGATAGATACCTGGCTTTAAAGCAGAAATTCAGTTAAAAAGGCCCCTCCCGCCCTGCCATGCTACCCTGACGCTGAGGCAGGATGGAGGGGTTACAAAGCCGCCAGGGGAAGCAGCTTTGCTTCTTTACACGTGGCAGCCGTGGGAGATTGACTTAGGTATTTTTTTTTCTTTGTAACCCCCATCCGTCCTCAGCGCCAGGGTAGTGTGGCAGGGCGAAGAAGTCCCTTTTAACTAAAGTTGTGCTTTAAATTTGCAATGCTGTTGTTAAATGCAGTAAGTATTTTAAAAAAATCTTTATATTTTACCATTTTATATACTACCATTTTATATACTACCATTTTATATACTACCAGTTTATATACTACCATTTTTTATACTGCCATTTTATATACTACCATTTAAGCATACTTGTCCATGCAGCCATTTCACCTCCTTGATCTGTGCCATAACTGCCAGTGAAAATTGAAAGCAGCTTGGACAGTAGGTATTCCCTGATCTTACATAGGGCTTTATTCATCAAGGGATAGCGACAGGTAGAGGCAGGTAGCGTCAGGTGAACGCCGACCGCGGCACACAATGCCACATTTATGAAGGCGATTCTGGTGAGCGCCTCTTACAGCGTCACGTAGCGACCGATTCATCATCACAGACGGCTCAGCGGATTTTGGCGGCGCTCTGGCTTTCAGAGCGCCTGGTATTACCTGTCGCTACCTGTCGCTACCTGTTGCTCTTTAAACAGGGTTTTCTTTTAATATTTTTTTGGGTTTTGTATCAAATCATTGTGTGACCTCTCCTGGCCTATTTAAATACATTTTTGATTTTTTTATGCAGAATTGTCATTACAGGTCTGGTATTAAAGTGTTAATGTCACAATGTAATAACAATGTCATTCCATGTGTTTTCGCTTTGTTACTAGTGGATATGTGTTCAAAAACGGACTTTAATTACACAGCTTCTGGCGCTCTGGGCTACAGCGACACAATTTTGAGTCGCTCACACTGACCAGTCACTACCGTTCGCTCCCATATAGCTTTGTACTGGTGTTATAGCGACTCACACATCAAATTCATCAATGCCGGCAATGTTACTACAGCGACTGAGGCGCTCTGTAATAGCAACTCAAGGCCGATCAGAGCGACCACTAGTGGTGTACAGACGCTCGTCTGCTATTACCTGCCGCTAGTAATGAATCAGCCTGCCCGTCTTTACACCAAGAAGAGAGAAGTGAGTCCTGCACACACAGAACACTGCTGCTATGGCTGAGAGAGCTGCTCACTCAGCCATACACATGCCCAGCAACAGTGTTCTGAGTGTACAAAGCTCACTCTCTCTTCTTGGTGTACAGCGGTGAGTGGGGCAACCAAGCCTGCGGCCCTGCAAGTCTATTTCCATCCATTTCTGGACCCTCACTGCCTCCCAGCCTCGGCTGACAGGTCGGGTGAAGGTAGAAGAGCACTAGGGTCAAGTGCTCCCGGAGTGCAGCTCCAAGCCGCAGACCCTGTAACACAAAGGGGAGCCGACCATAGGCTTTATGGTGAGCCTATTAGGGATGCGGAGTTTCTGTCCTAGCTTCTGAGGGGGTAAGTAGTTAGGGGACTGTGTCCCCTCATTTTCCTTTGGGTCCCCCCCGTGCCCCCCCTCCCTCCTCCCTCCCTGATTATGGCTGCTCGCCGCTGCTTTCTCGTCTCTCTCTCCCCCCCCCTCTAACTAGGCTAACTAGGGGTAGCGGCGAGTAGTCATATCTGTGGTGTTTTTAAGTTTTTTGGTGTGTTTTCTGGTGTTTTTAGCTGCCGCTCCGTTTTGTACTGCATTCCGCGTCTGTGGGCGCTATAACCTGAGGTGATTTTGCTTTGTCATGGCGCCGGCCGGGTAACGTGAGCGCAGTTTTTTGCGCTCTTTGGGGGGCGGGGGCGGGGCCGGGTGATGACATGTATCGCGTCGTTCACCTCGCGGCCCGCCCCTCGAGGTACCTCTGCTGGCGCCATTTTGGACGAGCTGCGCATATGGATTTCTCCCTTCCTGGCTGCAGCGCTACTTCCTCCGGCGGGTCGCCTTAATTCAGCCTGTCTGTGCCTGTGTGACCCCGCAGTGTCTTTGGTCCGTGAGTCCCCCTTGGGTTTTTTTTAAATGAATTGGGGTAATTTGCTGCGGGATGCTTATGTGTGATTTTACTTATGTTTTTCAGGCGGGATACCATTGGGTTGTGGTTTCTCCCGGCTCCACTCCTTTTCTCCCCCTCATCCCCCCTTTATTAACTTCTGGGGACTCCCCGTGGGAGGGCATCCCGGTGGCTTCTGTATTAAGCCTGTACCCACTGCTGGCCTATTGCACCTGTGCTAATCACGATATGGAGGCTTCTGGGGATAGCGTGCTTGGGGGCCCTTCAGGGCAAGCACGGCTGTGCTCCATGTGTGGGGTATCCCCTGTGAGCAACAGTGTCACGCCGTACTTGCGGTGCGCTGAAAGTGTCCTTGCGCTTCAAGCTGGTTTGCCTGCTGCTCTTCCCAGCTCTGTGCCTCACTCGGCTTCACCTACTCCCTCGCTCCTGCAATTGGGCTCCAGTGAGGGGAATGTTGGCAGGGAGTCACATTCTGATTTGGCTCTGCAGGTGGCTAACATTGAAAAGCAGCTTGCCAGGACTGTTCCTAGGAAGGCCTCTGGCAAGAAGAGACACCTGGGCCCCAGGCCTGCTCCCCTTACTGAGATGTACATGGGGATTGATGAGCTTGGTGACTGTCACCCCCTTGAGATGGGGGAGCTCTCCCAGGATTCTGACTCCTCTGGGAACCAGCAGGAGGGTTGCGATAGTGACCCTGTGTCTGCGTCCGGAGAGGAATCATGGTACCCTGAGGACAGTGATAATATGCTGTCACATATTTTTGAAATTTTGCACATTGCTGCCCCTGAGGCAGCTAAAAGAAAGCAGGGGGAGCTTTTTCGCCCTAGTAAACAGTGTCTAGAGTTTCCTGAGCAGGAACATTTTACCACCTTGGTGCTTAAAGAATGGGAACATCCTAACAAGTTGCCTGCGGTGCCCAAGGGTTTGGATAAAAGGTATCCCTTTCCCGTTGATCTTGTTAAGAGGTGGTCTTTTCCCCCTGAAGTGGACGCTTCCGTGCTAGGCTTGTCCAATACTTCGGTCATGCCTTCCCCTGACACTACCACTTTGAGGGACGGAGAGGACCAGCGCATGGATCAATTGGCCTGCCATGCTTTTACCTGTGTGGGGGCTGGCTTGCGCCCTGTATGTGCTGCCGCCATTACTGCTATTGCGCTTAAGAAACTGCTTAAGCGTCTCATTGATGGCACAACAGCTGGTAGTGTGGGGGAAGAATATAAGACTCTCTTACTTTGCACTGATTTTGTGGCCTTTATCCTTACTATGGATGATGCTGTGCGGCTGTGTGGAAGGACCTCTGCGCTCTTGGTGGCTATGCACCGCTCTGTCTGGTAGCGCCAGTGGGCAGCTGACTCTGCGGCTAAGAAAGCTCTCACTGGCCTCCCCTTCATGGGGCTGCGGCTGTTTGGGGAACATCTTGATGTTCTAGCCAAGGATGGGAGGCTGCCTCAGTGTAGCAGGCAGTCTCGGCCCTTTCGGGGGTACTCTGCCTCCCTTCCATCCTTCCATCCTGCCACCTCGGCACCTCGGGTGTTCACCAAGGTGCTGGTGGGAGTGATGGCTCTGCTAAGGAACCAGGGCATCTGCATCATTCCTTACCTGGACGACATCCTGATTGTGGCCTGTTTTTTGTGGGCTTTCCTCAGGCTGAGTGGAACACTCAAATGGTGGCATCCACTCTGGAGTCTTTCGGCTGGGTGATCAACTATCGCAAGTCTTCTCTGTCCCCGTCCTTGGTGAGGTCATTTCTGGGCATGACTCTGGATACCTCTCAGGTCAAGGTGTTCCTTCCTCAGCAGAAGGTGGAGGGTCTTCAGCTGCAGGCTCCGGCTCTGCTGTTGTGTCCTTATCCCTCCATCCCTCAAGGGATGCAGTTGGAGGGCCTGATGGTGTCCTGCTTTGAGGCCCTTTGCTCAGTTTCACATGAGACCTCTTCAGTTGCACCTCTTGTCAGTTTAGGATCGGGACCCTGTGTCCCTGGATCAGGAATTTGTTCTGTCCCCCCTGGCCAGACAGTCTCTCTCGTGGTGGCTGGACTCAAGGAACCTTCTGGGGGCCAGGTCCTTCCTGCCCCCGTGCTGGGAAACGGTCACCCCGGATGCCAGTCTGACCAGCTGGGGAGGCTTCTTGAAGTCCCTGAGGTTCCAGGGTCGATGGAGCCCACAAGAGGCCCATGCTTCCATCAACGTCCTGGAACTGAGGGCGATCAGGTTGGTTTTTTTCCCGCCTATCCACTCACCTTCGAGGTCTGGCTGTTCAGATTCGCTCAGACAACCAGACGGCTGTTGCCTACATCAACCATCAGGGAGGGACTCAGAGCAAGCGAGCCTTCAAGGAAGTGTCCATGATTCTGTCTTGGGCGGAACAGCATGTTTCCTGAATCTCAGCAGTCTACATCCCAGGGATGGAGAACCAGGTGGCGGACTCCCTGAGCAGGGAGATGTCTCGTCTGGGGGAGTGGTCTCTTAACAACCAGGTGTTTCTCTCCTTCTGTCACCGCTGGGGTCAGCCGGACGTGGACCTGTTTGCGTCCCTCCACAATCACAAACTTCCCAGATTTGTTTCTCTGTCTCAGGATCCTCTGGCCTTCGCCACGGATGCCTTGGCAACACCTTGGACAGAGTTTCAGCTTCTCTATGTGTTTCCTCCGTTTCCTCTCCTGGGCAGGGTCATGCCCAAGATAGCCCAGGAGCAGGTACCAGCCATACTGGTGGCCCCTTGTTGGCCAAGAAGAGTTTGGTTCTCAGATGCAAGATAGCCCAGGAGCAGGTACCAGCCATACTGGTGGCCCCTTGTTGGCCAAGAAGAGTTTGGTTCTCAGATGTTGTGCGGTTGGCAGTAGACGTCTTGTCCCAAGGATCCAGATCTACTCACCCAGGGGCAGCTACGCCATCCCAATTTACAAACTCTGGCTTTAACGGCTTGGCTGCTGAAACCTCCATTCTGAAGGAAAAGGGGTTGCCTGCTTCTGTTGTTGATACCATGATTCGGGCTAGGAAAAAGTCCTCGTCCTTTATCTATTACAGGATCTGGCATGCTTACATTGCCTGGTGTGAGTCCAAGTCTCTTCTCTGTCGGGTATTTTCTATTCCAAGGATTCTGGAATTCTTGCAACATGGTTTGGATCAGTGCCTTCAACTTCCATGTTTCAGCTCTGGCAATTTCTTCCCAAAGATCTTTTGCCAACCACCGGTTGGTTAAAACTTTTTTCCAGGGTGTTTCTCATGTGCGTCCACCCCGTAAGCCTTTGCTACCAGTCTGGGATTGGAATCTGGTGTTGTCTGCTCTGCAAAGGCTTCCCTTTGAGCCTATCCGTGAAGCTGCCTTGTCTATTTTGACTCTTAAGGTAGCCTTTCTGGTGGTTATCACTTCTGTAAGGTGAGTTTCTGAGCTGGCGGCACTTTCCATCAAACCTTTTTATTTTGAGAAGCATCAGGATAAAGTGGTGTTCCGGCTTAAGCCGGATTTCCTGCCAAAGGTTGTGTCTGCCTTTCATCTTAATCAGGACATTTGGGTCGATTCAAAGAAACATGTTACAGCTTTGATTTTGGTGCCGATCCTCCTATTTTTCCTGAACGCTCGTGCGCTCGTATGTACTTGCGAGTGATTCTATAAGCTAATACGTTTCTATCCTAAAATGTACGTCCGTTCGTATGGCAGTTCGCGAATCAGACCTATGTCAGTTTCCATCCTGAATTTTCCGTTTCATTTCTCAGGTTGCAACATTGGTTTTGCCCTTTTTCCTTTTTTGTCTGGACGTAAATCCTTCTGATCTTGCGGCTGCGCACTACAAACTTACCTCATTAAAGTGCATTCTAAATATTTGGGTTTTTTTTTTTCTTTATTTCATTCATTTTGTAGTAACCAACCATTAATGAATGCATTTGCATAAGTAAATCTTACTTTGTTTAATTTTTAGTTAACTTGCATTTTTTACTTGTGGATTTAATTTTAATATTTTGGCTTCAAATGGTACAACTTAAAATTTTTTGTGTGGTTACCCACACCCTCTACATACAGATTGCTCTCAAAAATTAAAAAACACCCAGCAACTTCTGCATGTTATGAGCCTAGAAACAGCCAAGATGGCGGGTCAGGTATTATCGGGCAGCCTGCAAACAGAAAGGGCCTTGTGACTGTGTTGCTCTGCATTCTTTGATTTCTGACCTTTCCGTGCCCCCAGCTCTGCTGTGTCTGTGCAAAATACAGCAGTAACCCACATCCTGCACTTTATCCCGCTCTCCTCTCCTCAGTAAGTGTGATGCATCTGACCAAAGATGAGCTAAAATAATTAAACAAAGCAAAGGTAAACAACTACACCAATAAATTCAAATAAAAAATATTATTCTAGTACATCAATTTAAAAATAAATAATAAAGGACAAATATATGGATGTATTGCAAAATAAAGGTTTACATGCAAAGGACTAATTAAGGTCCCCATTAAAATGCTTTTATAAGGCATACATGAATCAGGTATGCATTGCCATACAATTTATGGCCTCTGCCATGCTGATACATGCAGTTCATTGGAGCTCAAGTTTTAGGTTTTGATCCTACAATTTAGGAACGAACTTCCGATGATCGTAAGAGCATATACGAATTCGTACGTAGGCTCGTGCGAGTCGGAAATGGCCAAAAAAACAGGAAAAAATGACTAACACCCACCCAAACTTCCGATTCCAGATCCGATATCAATTAACTTTTGCATTTTGAATCGAGGGGATAGTCTTGCCTTCATTGTGTCCTAATCCTACTAATTCCAAGGAGTGGACTCTGCATTCTCTGGATGTGGTTTTATTTGGTCGCTACTGAGACTTTCAGGAAGTCTGATGCTCTCTTTGTTCTCACTTCTGGACCTTGAAAGGGTTTGCCTCCGACTAAATCCACTATCAGCAAGTGGATCCGCCAGGCGGTGGTTCAAGCCTATTCTGCTAAGGGAAAGGAACCTCCCTTTAGGATTACTGCTCATTCCACTCGTGCTATTGGTGCCTCCTGGGCTTTTCAGCATCAAGCTTCTGTTGAACAAGTTTGCAAGGCCGCTACTTGGTCTTCTGTACATACTTTTTCAAAGTTTTACAAGGTTGATGTTAAGGCCTCAGCTGATGCTGCTTTTGGCCACAAGGTGCTTCAGGCGGTAGTGACCTGAACTACTGGCAGTTACTCTTTGGGGATCCCACCCTGCTATGGACACTGCTTCTGGATGTCCCAACTGCTATGAATACCGAAGCGGGCCGTGCCATGCAATAAAGAAAAAAGCAATTCTGTGAGTACTCACCTGTAGAATTGTTTTTGTTCTTGCATGGCACGGCCCTATTCGCCCCACCCTTGTTATCGTTATTCTTGGTTGCCTCTTTATGGTGATTGTTCCAAGTCAATTGGGGTTTTTTACCTTGTTTCACATTTTTTACTTATTCTCTCCCGGCTTTTTGTCTCACTGCTCTATGGTTAAGCCTATTTTTATGGGGAGCCGGGACAAGCCCAGCTTTTCTGAAGTACCACTGTGCCACCTTGTGGCAGAATAACCCAACTGTTATGAATACCGAAGCGGGCTGTGCCATGCAAGAACAAAAACAATTCTACAGGTGAGTACTCACAGAATTGCTTTTTTTATCCTTTGTTAAGCTCACTTTTCTGTGTATAAGTATATTATTTATTCTTTTCATATCTTAATTAGAATAAAATAACTTCTTTATTGGCTATGCCCTGATCTCCTTAAAACAATATAACAAACCTGCATTTCTAGTAGCCATCAGTTGCTCATTTTCATTGCTCCTGCTTCTCCATTCATTGCCACTGTTGTGTGTTACAATGAGGTCATTGCCACACTTATGCAATGACTGATCACCTGCCAACTTACAAAGAGGGACAGGATTATTCGAAAAGCGGAAATACCCATTTCTAGTTCTATACCCTAGGAAGAGAGTATCAGCAGGGGCTTTGGCCAAATGTATTTCGCAAGTTCAGTGGATTTTGTTCCGCTTTAAGTGTGGTGGAGGCCCCTGGGCACAAAATCTGGTGGAGGCACTAGATGAAGTATTTTTTTCTGGCCAAGTAACTGATTGGTGGTTTTCTGGCACCTACCTACTTACTGAAACGTCAGATTGAGTCCCTTGTGCCACCCTTGTGCGGGTGCGTGCTGCTCGGGAACTCCTGCCTTGCCATTCTGGAGGAAAGGTAGTGTAATCGCCCAACTGGTCCAGCAGAAAATAGTTCCCTGCGTTGAGCTCCCAGCGGCTGTGCTTGGTGGTTTATGTGCAGTGAGCGGCCGCCGACTGACACCTCTGCACCCATCACTGTAGCATTGCTGATGGCGGCTTTGCTGTTCTAGACTCTCCGTCCTGCCCTGTGGTGGCTTTGGCGGCGGGTTTGCAAAATCAAAAAAATACCATTTTGTGAATACTCACCTGTAAAATGGGTATTGTAAGTATGTCACACACCCCGCTTCAAGAAATTCATAACGTGTGGGTAATACTGACCTGTAGAGGGCGATATGCAGAGATGCCAGGAAAAAAGAGAGCCCCTCCCGGTCCATAAATACGTGGGACCTCCCACTCATTACCCAGTATAAGAACAGCAGTAAGGTAAGGGACCAGGAAGAGCCCAACACAAAGCATAACAACGCAAAGTTCACCATATAAAGGATCCAGAATACAAAAGGGCAGGGTGAAGCGGGGTGTGTGACATACTTACAATACCCATTTTACAGGTGAGTATTCACAAAATGGTATTATTCTAAGTATGTCACACACCCCGCTTCAAGAAATTCATAACGTGTGGGACATCCAACAGCAGTGTCCATAAACGGCGGGGATCCAAAACAAGGCAACAAGGCACAACTTAAACCACTGCAGCTTGCAGAACTTTGCGGCCAAACACAGCATCCGCTGAGGCCCGAACATCAACCTTGTAAAACTTGGAAAAAGTGTGAACAGAAGACCAAGTAGCAGCCTTACAAACTTGCTCAACAGAGGCCTGGTGCTGAAAAGCCCAAGACGCCCCAACCACACGAGTAGAATGAGCAGTAACACGAAAAGGGGGTACCTTCCCATTGGCAGAATAGGCCCCAACTATGGTCTGACGGATCCATTTACTAATGGAAGACTTGGCAGGCGCCAAGCCTTTTCGGGGCCCGGAGGGCACCACAAAAAAGGCATCAGTCTTACGAAAGGAAGACGTTACCTCCAAATAATACTTCACAACACGAACCACATCCAAAGAATGCAGGGCCCTCTCCTTGTCATTGCTGGGATTAGGACACAGAGAGGGCAGAACAATGTCTTGGTTTAGGCGAAAGGCAGAAACAACCTTAGGAAGGAAATCGGACTTGAAACGAAAAACCACCTTGTCCTGACGCCCCTCAAAGTACGAGGCTTGAATGGACAAAGCCGCCAACTCAGAGACACGCCTAACCGAAGTGATGGCTACCAAAAAGGCCACCTTCTGCGTAAGTGAAGACAAGGCAATATCATTCAAGGGCTCAAAAGGAGAATCCTGAAGAGCAGAAAGAACCAAATTCAAATCCCAAACAGGGAGCAAAGGTTTTCTAGGAGGCCGCACGTGCGTGACTCCCTGGAAAAAAGTCTTAACCAAAGGATGTAGGGCAAATGACCTTTGAAAGAACACCGCCAGGGCAGAAACCTGCCCCTTCAGAGTACTAAGCTGGAGCCCCAGGTCCAGACCATGTTGAAGAAACTCCAGGATTCTGGAGATGGAAAATTCCCTACAAGGCAACGCCCTGATCTCACACCAATCAATATAAGACCTCCAAGTCCTATAGTAGATATTACAGGAAGACCGCTTCCTAGCACTAATGAGAGTTCAAATCACAGCATCGGAAAGACCTTCCTCCTTCAAGATGGAGGTTTCAGCAGCCACGCCGTCAAAGCCAGCGTTGGTAAATTGGGATAACGTAGTTGACCCTGGGTGAGCAGATCCGGCAGCAGGGGCAGAACGAACTGATCCTCTGCTAACCTTACCACATCTGCGAACCAAACCTGTCTTGGCCACCTTGGAGCCACCAGAATTGCTGACGCGCCCTCCAGGGCCAGCTTGCGCACCACTCTGGCCACCAAGGGAAACGGAGGGAACAGATACAGAAACCCCAGATCCCTCCAGTTCAGAGACATGGCATCCACTGCCAGAGCCAGTGGATCCTGTGAGAGAGACACAAATGTCGGAAGTTTGTGATTGTGACGAGAGGCAAAGAGGTCCACCACCGGGGACCCCCACCTGAGACAAATCAAGCGAAACACTTTGGGGCTGAGAGACCATTCCCCCCCGGCGAGCTGACAACCTGCTCAGAGAGTCCGCCTCCGTGTTCTCCGCTCCCGGAATGTAAACTGAAATGCTGAAATGCACGGGACGTGGGTCTCCACCCAGGCCAGAATCAAAGACACCTCCTTGAGGGCACTCCTGCTGCGAGTCCCTCCCTGGTGATTGATGTAGGCGACCGCCGTCCGATTGTCCGACCGGACTTGAACCGGCAATCCTTGCAACTGATGAGTCAAGCGAAACAGAACCATCCTGATGGCCCTCAATTCCAGAACATTGATGGACTTGTGAGCCTCCTGAGGCCCCCACAGTCCCTGAAACTGACGATCCTTCCAGAACCCCCCCCATCCTGATAGACTGGCATCCGTGGTGACCGTCTCCCAACAAGGGGCCAGAAAGGATCTGCCCCTCGACAGATTGATTGGATCCAGCCACCACTGAAGGGAGCACCAAACTCGGGGGGTCATCAGGAAGGACTGATCCAACGACAGTGGCGACCCGTCCCAGGCCGCCAACAGATGGAGCTGGAGTGTCCTTGTGTGGAACTGAGCAAAGGGAACCGCTTCGAAGGAGGCTACCATCAATCCCACCAGCCTCATCCCCAGTCTGATGGCCGGACGAGGAATAGACAGGAGGAGTCGAACCAACTCCTGAATCAAGAGAACCTTGGACTGAGGAAGAAACACCCTGGCCTGGGAAGTATCCAGGGACATTCCCAGAAAAGACACTAACCTGGACGGAGAAAGGGAGGACTTGGGGTCACCCACCCGAATCTCTCCAGAGTGGACACCACAGTTCTGGTGTCCAATACCGCTTGGCTGAAGGAAGATGCCATAATGAGAAGGTCGTCCAGATAAGGGACAATGCGAATACCCTGGGCTCTGAGGAGAGCCATCACCCCGGCCAGCACCTTGGTGAAAACCCTTGGAGCCGAGGTAAGACCGAAAGGAAGTGCCACAAACTGAAAATGCCGATCCTCCACCACGAACCTGAGAAATCTCTGGTGCGCTGGAAAAATCGGCACATGCAGATAGGCGTCCTTGATGTCTACGGACGTCAGAAAGTCCCCCTTCCGAAGAGAATGGATAGCTGAACGCAGCGTTTCCATGCGAAATTTCCGCGGACGGACGAACCTGGAATTGGAATAAAAGCCCCGACTCCTGTCTGAGGGGGGCACTGGGCAAATAACTGCCATATCCAACAGACTCTTTACTGCCGCCTGGAGCTCCTGCGCGGCCAGAAGCTCCAAAGGCACCCGAGACCTGAGGAATCTGGGAGGGGGCCAGAGCTCGAACTCCAGCTTGTAGCCGGAAGTCACCACTTCCCGGATCCATCTGTCCGAGACCTCCCAGTCCCAGACCTGGGAGAAGTGTTGCAGCCGTCCCCCCACCCACATGGGTGAGGGCGCCCCCTCATTGCTGTGCTGGCTTGGCAGCGGGTTTGGGCTTAGAGCCCCAGCTGTATCCTGGGCGGGCACGTCCTCTGCCCCTGTTCCAGGAATCTCCTCTGGCTGCAGGGAAAACAATTCCTCTGCCAGCTCTAGCCCCACGAAAGGAAGGAGCAAAGGAACCCGCCCCCCGAAAGGGACGACGCTGTTTTTTTTGCGTTGAGGTAACTTACCACCCTTGGCAACTGAATCCAACTTCTCACCAAAGAGCCGTAATCCCACAAAGGGAAGAGCGGTCAGTGACTTTTTAGACACAAAATTAGCCACCCACTGGCGCAACCAAACCGAACGCCGAATAGTCACGAATAGAGCCGACGTTCTGCTACACATCATCAGTGTGTCATCCAAGGCGGCTAGTACAAATGACAAAAACAATTCACACCTTTTAAGGCCAAGGAACTTGTCACTATCCGGATCTAACCCGGGAGAAGTCAACAGGTCCCTGACCACCGACCTGGTAGCCACCACCAGCAGCGCTGAAGCACAAACCGGTCTCATGGCTGACCCAACACTGGCAAAACCATGACAAGCCATTTGGTCAATGCGTTTATCCTCACCATCTTTAAGCGTGGAGCAATCAGGAGAATTTAAAACAGTGTGTTGGATAAACCCAGAATCTGTGCATCCACCTCGGGAGGGGACGCCCAACGCTTAACCGTATCCAAAGAAAAGGGAGGGACACCTGGGAGGCAGGCCTCTCCCATTCCTTAGCAATAATCCCATCAAAATGCTTTTGGTTAGGAAATTCCAAGTGCGGCCTGGATTCTTCGAAAAATTCCCCCTTTTGCTGTGGAACCGCCTCAGGAGGAGAAATAGCCAAAACCTCAAACATGTGAGCCAGAACATTAGGAGTATCCGAAGACCTCCCCAAGCCCCGCTCGGTATCAGCACCCACAAACTGCTGATCGTCTGAATTATCTGATTCTTCATATACCTCCCATTCCTCAAGTTGGGAGTAATCAGACCAGTCCAGATTATCAAGATCATCCAAGTCGGCCGCCGGTGAAGACGGCGACAAGGGCTTTCTCTTAGCCGGAGCCTTTCTGGTGACCGTGCTGGAGAATAATTTTTCAAGATTGGCCAATCGGGCACACATCTCCGATTGCAACTGCCCGCCCATCGTCAGACTGGGCACGGATCAAACTGGGAGGGGGGGGGAGAGATCGGCGGCGCTGAACCAGACGCCTGGGGTCCGGACTGCCGCGTAATAGTCTGCTGTGTGCATGGTATACACAGAAATACATCATCGCCAGTAAGGGATGCCCCACACCCCATACACTTCTGGGATTGCCCCGAGGGGAGCCTGAGCCCAGTATCCGGGGATGCCTCCATAAGGTGAACTTATAGTTGGTTGCAATGACCGAGGGAATTACGCATATAAGCAACCCGGGATGCCCCTTTAATGTCCCAAGTGGGAGGATTTGCAATAAGCCAATTAAGAACCCAGGGACCCTAGGACCGGGAGAAACCCCCTAACACCACTGTAGGTTATATCTGAAACACATAATAAAAAAGGCTAATAAGAAAAGCGGAGTATAAAATATATATATATATGACATAAAAATATATAATTATAGGTGATGGGACAGAAGGGGGGCCCACCGGGCCACTCACTGTGGTCCTGAAGACAGCTTCCTCTCTCCGTGAGGTAAAGAGCAGCTCTGAGGAGAGAAGTGGGGCGTGGCCAGCTCCTTCTGAGGAAACAGGCACAGAGAAAAGCACCTCAGCGGTGCCTGTGACACAGGGGCGGGCCGCAGCGCTGGAAAGCCCGGCCCCGCCCCCAAGAGTGAAAGCGTGAGGGGAGAAGCTCCCCTCCGCCATGACAATGCAAAAAGGCCGGCACCGCAGCCATGTGCGGCCGCGGCACCGGTCTCAGAAGAGACAGAAGGAGGGGAGCGGGCCGTGGCTTTGACCCTGATGCCCGGCCCCGCCCCTTTTACCTCAGGGAGAAAGCCTGCATAAAAATGGCGGCCACAGCACCGTTTTGACAGAGAAATACACGCTGTTATGAAGTAATAAATAAGTTAATAACTATTGGGAGAATAATTTAATAAATTAATACATTAAAACATTATTAAGAATTAATGATTACAAAATTTGGACCTAACACCGAATAAGGGGCCCTGCTCCTACCCTCCGCTATCCTGCTAGAGAGAGGGGCATTACACAAAGGGGGGGGACCACCCAAAGTGTAAGGCCAAGGGACGGGGCATCCCAAACCAGGGTCACCGTCCCGGATGACCGCCTACCCTCTTATATAGGGTCTCACGGGAGAGCATTTGCTCTTAAGCACCAAGGGTGCTTTTCTACCCTCACCCGGACCGTCAGCCTAGGCTGGGAGGCATGAGGTAACAGAAAAAAAAGATCCAGGCGGAAATAGATAACTAAAGGGCCGGGAGTCATCCCGGCTACTTGAAATCCCCCTGTGCAAGGAGGAGACCACATCTTCTGACTTGCTCGCCGTCTGCAGAGATGAAGACTGGGTAATAAGTGGGAGGTCCCAGGAATTTATGGACCGGGAGGGGCTCTCTTTTTTCCTGGCATCTCTGCATATCGCCCTCTACAGGTCAGTATTACCCACACGTTATGAATTTCTTGAAGCGGGGTGTGTGACATACTTAGAATAGACTTGCCCAGGCACAGGGCTATACATATCTCCCTCTTTGCAGCTGGGATCTACAGACCGAAACAAGTATAACATACAGGCTGATTCATTATTAGCGCCAGCTATCGGCAGATGAGCGCCTGTAAAGAGACGCTAAGAGCGACCGATAGTAGACGCTGTGATCGACTATCGGGCGCTGTAAAAGAGTGCCTCAGTTGCTGTAGTAACCTGGCCGGCATTGATGAATGAGATGTATGTTGGGCGCTCTAACTCTCAGTGACCCACACTGGATCTGGTCGCTATAACATAGAGCGCCAGACGATGTGTGATTAAAGTCTGTTTTTGAACACATAACCACCAGTAACAAAGGGAAAACATATGGAATGACATTGTTGTAACATTGTGACATTAATACTTTAATACCAGACCTGTAATGACAATCCTGCATAAAAATATAAAAAGTCAAAAAAGTTTTCAAAAATGACTCTTTCTAGGCCAGGAGTGGTCACACAATTATTTGAGAGAAAAAAAATATTAAAAACAAAAAACACTGCTTAAACAGAAGAAAAGGAACATCAATTGAAATGTATGGGAGGCGACAGGTAATACCTGGCGCTCTGGAAGCTAGAGCTCCGGCGCTATATGCTGAGCCGCCTGTTTAATCGTACGATACATGGTGCTGTTAGAGTCACTCACCAGAATCACTTTCATGAATGTGGTGTTACGTACAGCGTTCACCAGACGCCGCCTGTTGCTACCAGGCACTGCCTGGCGCTATCCCTTAATAAACCCCTCAATAGACTAGGATCAATTTGCTGCATGGGAGGTATAGTGAGTATTCTCTTTTTTGACTGAAGATGCACTGTAGACTGAAAACAAGTTCTTATAATCAGGAGAATGGGTCTTTGTTAGAAAGTTCTTTGTTCTAGTTCTTTGTTAGAAAGTTCTTTGTTCTAGTTCTTTGTTAGAAAGTTCTTTGCTCTAGTTCTTTGTTAGAAAGTTCTTTGTTCTAGTTCTTTGTTACAAAGTGACCCCAAATATTTCTTGTATATTTATCATTCGCTGCCATTAAATTGGCTGACTCACTCATCAGCCTTCTATGCGCATGAGACAGTAGAGGAGGTTTAAGAATAGACTGAGGGAAAAAAAAAACATTTCCCTGTCCTGACAGTCACATGAAAATTCCCCTTGTGCTAGAAAGATCAGAATTCTCAATTTCGATTACAAAAATATGATGGAGGTGAGCTCGATAATCTATATTTTCTTTGGAACTAATAAACCATGTATCCTCGCAGACTCAAATGACTGGGATAGTAGCGCGCGCCTGCTGTGGCTGCTGCTGTCAAAGTGTCTTGTGGTAAATTATGTCTGCATGATCCATCTTAACATGCATGGTGTATTCCACCAGTATAATGCTGGATATTGTTTTGCCTGGGTGAATATTGTCTGCGTGAAAAGCTGAGCCAGACAGAAGGGACTTTTGCCCGGACAGATAAGGCAGCAGCTCTTCAGCCATGCTGGGCCCAGCCGTGGAGTATCAGCCTTTGCTGGACAAGACACGAGGAAGCCGGGTAAGTAGCTGATATTTATAGGAATTATGGATGATTGGCTGCTGGACGTTCACAAGGAACCACTTAGCTGCTGCAAATGCTGTAATGAGAGGCTGTGCATGCCGGACGCCTGGCTCTTGTTTCTCTACAGAAACTACTCCATAACTTTGTTAGAGCTGCAGCCCCCTATTCATTTCACCATAGAAACACCATAGAAACACCATAGAAACATAGAAGGGTGACGGCAGAAGGAGACCATACGGTCCATCTAGTCTGCCCTTATGTGTATACTGTATGTACTCTTTATCTTAGGATAGATGTGTGCTTATCCCAGGCATGTTTAAATCCAGTGACTGTTGATTTTTCAACTCCCTCTGCTGGAAGTTTGTTCCAAGCATCTACTACTCTTTCTGTAAAATAATATTTTCTAACATTGCTCCTGATCTTCCCCCCGACTAGCTTCAGGTTGTGCCCCCTTGTTCTATCATTAAGCTTCTGCTTAAAAACACTTCCCTCCTGAACCTTATTCAATCCTTTCACATATTTAAAGGTCTCAATCATGTCCCCCCTCTCCCTTCTTTCCTCCAGACTGTACAAATTAAGTTCTTTAAGTCTCTCCTGATAAGTTTTAAGTTTAAGTCCTTCCACCATTTTTGTTGCCCGCCTTTGGACCCGTTCTATTTGAATAATGTCTTTTTGCAGGTAATGTCTCCAGAACTGCACACAGTATTCTAGCTGTAGCCTTACCAGGGCTCTATACAGGGGCATCACAACCTCCCTCTTCCTACAGGTGATGCCTCGAGCTATGCAGCCGAGCATTCTGCTTGCTTTTCCCACTGCCTGGCTACACTGTCCACTCATCTTGCAGCTATCAGTAATCAGTACCCCTAAATCTCCCTCCTCCGAGGTCCTGGCTAACACAGTACTGCCCATACGGTACTCAGAGCATTAAACTCTAGTTTTCACAGTTTTGAGCATTTATCCAGTAAAGCTAAATCATTTTCCAATGATTTAGCTTTACTGGATAAATCACTCCACAGTGCACTTCTAGTTTGTTAGCAGACTTTTTTATTACTATTATTGTTATTTATTACAACTGATAAAATGTACTGATTGCAGACAATATCGGTGTTCTGAAGACCACATAGCAGGGTTGTATTTAGGGTTCAGACCAACCTAGACCAAAGGACCAAAAATCAGCCCAGGATTTTACCAGCCCATGGCTGGCCTAAACATCCCTGCTGGTGCCCCTCTTATGTATGTCCTGGTCAGTTAAAGCGGACCAAAACCCACTGAACTTGTGAAATACATTTGACCAAAGCCCCTGCCTATACTCCCTTCTTCGGGTGTAGAACTACAAATGGATATTTTTATTCTTCGAATCGCCCTGGAACACTATTCTTCAAATCTCTGTAAGATGGCAGGTGATCAGTCATGGTATAGGTGTGGCAATGAGATTAGAGTGAAGCAGGAGCAGTGAAAATTAGCAAAAGGTCATCTTCATGGGGGGAGCAATTCAGGGGATGCAAGTAAAAAATGTGGGTTTTGGTCCGCTTTAACAAGAAGGTTATTTGTAGGAGTGGATATGGCCACTCTTAATTCAGTGTTTAGGAGTCTTTAGTAATATGAGGACACAGGGCATGATGCGGGGCTGGGTACAGGGGATTGAGAGGGAGACTAATGGAGGCAGGGGGATTGGATGTGGTGGCTAGAAGCAGCAGCCTAACTAGCCCTAGATCAGTGCAGCCCCCCCGAGTCTTCCTATGGTCAGTCCACCCATGACCCCACTTCATGCCAAAGCACTGTTATTGACCACGCCTCTTCCTGATTGCTACCAGAAAATAAAATCCAGGCCACCAGTGCTACCAGAATAACGCAGGGGAAGGCGTTACATACTGAAAAGGCGAAAGCGGCTCCAGTTCAGAATTTTGCTTATGGAAACAGCTCTTTACAATAGATCAGCTGGTTGCCCTGGGGTGTACCACCCCCAACTTTGACACCTGGTTTATTTGCAAATGTTTTGTCAGACCTACCAAGTGATTTGGAGGGACTGTCCCTCTTTTGAGTCTATGTCCCCCTGCCCCTCATTGTTCCCCTTTGTCCCTTTTTGAGGTGTAGCATGCAGATCATTTGCCTATTCAAAGTCTTTATAATGTCTTAACGGTTATAACCTATCTCCTATTCATCCCTCAATGAGGGGGTGTGGCCTAATTTAACAAATGTCCCTCTTTCCCACCCTGAAAAGTTGGTAGGGGGAAAGTTAACCATAGTTGAAGGAAAATACTTTTCTGTCAGTTTTTTTGGGTGTTCTGCCTTATTGTTATATTTTTTTGAGAATATAAAATAAACATTTGTGTTAGGATTGTGCCTCCATACCTGTGATTTACTTATCCCCATGCTGTTTCGGGGAGGCCGATTCATTAATAGCGCCAGGTAGCGACAGATGAGCGACTGTAGCGTGATTTTTTCAGCGCCAGCCAGTATTCGCTGTGCTTGGCCGGCGTTAGCTTGATGACAGCGACTCAGTCGGTGTGCGGTAATGTTGAATACGGGCTGGGGGGTCGCTGTTTCACAGGTCCAGCGTTATATGTGAGCGCCTGACAACGAATGGCCAGAGCGAACGGCTAGCTTCATATTCATCAACAAATCACGCTCCGAATGTGCTGTCGCTGTCCATTCCTTGTTTAAACCCCAGAGCGCTGGCGGCGATGGGTATTAACTAGTTTTTAACCCCTAAACAACCATATTTTGTGAATGTAACATTATACATGTTTTTAGAATCATTTTGTAATATGAATACATTAATATCAGACCTGTTAGATCAATTCTGCACATATTTTTTTAATTTTTTTTTTTTACTTAAAAATAAATCCTAACATTGCAGAAGTGGTCTCCAATTTTTTGACATTAAAAAAAAAAAAAAAAAAATGAATACCAATTAATTATGATTAATTATAGATTGCTCCATTGAAATGCATTGGACATCGCCAGGGAGCGACAACTCATACCTGGCGCTGTGAAGGAATTTGCAGCGGCGCTGTTCGGTCCAGGCGGCTTCATGATGAATGCCGCGCTAGCCGTCGCTCTCGCCGGCGCTAGCCTCATTTTGCTTGATAAATGCGTCATTGTGAGCGCCGCCGGGCGTACTTGAGTCGGTAGTCGCCGTTAGCTGCCGCTACCTGGCGCTCGTCAGACACTACCTGGCGCTAGCCCGTGATAAATAAGGGCCTAAGTTTTGTATATTTTGTGGAAGTGTCTTTCCTGGCCTTGAATAACACTCTTAGGCACTTATTTAACAAGGGATAGCGCCAGGTAGCGAATGGTGAGCGAACGGTAATGACGGTCACCACCACGAGAACGCCGGCTCCCCTCCGCAATCACACATTTATCAAGCCGATCCTGCTTAGCGACTGACAGAGCGCCAGATAGCGACTCATTCATCATTATTCCAGCCTCAGCCCACAGCGCCAGCGAGCGACCTTGAACAGCGACAGGTATGACCTCTCGCTACCTGGCGCTCTCCAATGCATTTCAATGGAGCAATCTTTAAATGTTCTTAATTAATTGCTATTAATGTTTTTTTTTTTTTTTTTTTTTTTTTAAATGTCAAAAATTCTGTGACCACTTCGCCAATGTTAGATATTTTTTTAAGGTAAAAAAAAATAAAAAAAAATTTGTGCAGAATTGATATTATTATTTTTTTCAAAAAATATGGTGGTTTTGGGGTTAAAAAACTACTTTTAACCCATCGCCACCAGCGCTCTGGGGTTTAAACACGCATTTCACAGCGCGAGAATTTTTTGAGCGTGATTTGTTAATGAATATGCTGGGAGCCGTTCGCTATGGCCATTCGCTGTCATCCGCTCCCATACAGCGCGGAACCTGTCAAACAGCGACTCCTAACCCCGTATTCAACATTACCGCACACCGACTGAGTCGCTGTCAACAGCCGAACAACGGCCAAGCACAGCGAATACTAGCGTGCGCTGTGAAAATAACGCTACTGGCGCTCATCTGTCGCTACCTGGCGCTATTAATGAATCGGCCTCCCCGTATAGTTTCTGACTACAAATCCCCAAATATTTCCACTGTAACAGGTGGGCTCATCAGCAACTTTGGTAAAATGAAGCTGCAGTAATAATCTCTCCAGGTGAGGAGGATGCCAGTAGCCTTTAGCTACTGGAACACAAGATCTAAGGCAGACATGACAGGTATATTCCTGCTCTAAGTCAACTTTTTGAGATGAGGTGATCTTAAGAGGTTGACTTAGAGCAGGAAGGGTTAAACCTGTCATGTCTGCCTCAGAGCCAGGTAGTGCCAGGTACACCAAACCACTTTGGTCTATATTGCTAACATAAACACATTGCTGGGGAAATAGTTTTCTTGTACACAGAGTTGCAAACAAATAAAAAATAAATAAAAGATAAGCCCAGCACCTTGAGGACATCATTTTATCACACAATAGAAACGCTTAAAGTGGACCAAAACCCATCCTGGAGTAGGACTCCAGGGCAGGCATACTCGCTCCCTCTGGGGCATCCAGATTCGGGGTGCCTCACTGTGTAAAACCCCCGAGGTCACCCGGAAACTCACCTTCTTTCCTGGTCCAACGGCGCATGCGCGAACAGCGGCTGCATCCCTGCATGTGCCTGTGTTTGTGAATGGCCATTGTGCGGGCACACTCCCTGATAAAGGATAGTGGGGGATGCGGCCACCATCTGAGCGCACCGGCTGTAGGACCAGGGAAAGGGTGAGTGACATCAGGTGACCTGGGGGGTCTCACACAGCGGGACATCCCCGATTGGGAAGAGAAATGACCCTTTAAGGTTTGATCCCCAAGGGTTTCTGCCCTCCCCCCCCCCCCCCCCCCCCCCGGCAATGTACTACCCAAGGCACAGGTCCTCTAAATGCCCAGTACCAATATAGCACAGCTCAGGGAGAATCAGATGCCAGCTTAATTTTCTAGAGCGCCAGCTGCCATTCACATAGTAGACATGGCTGTGCAAGCACTCCGAGGTTGGTCATTAAAATGTGGATGACCCTTTTGTGGAACACTTGCCACCTCAACACACAACACACAAGTACAAAACTGTTTTTGTTTTATTATTTTAAATATAAATCGCATACCCCAGACTGGGATTTAATGTGGAGAACTTGATTTTAGTGAGAAAAAGTACATTTACACAAATCTGTTACCCCTATGGTGTGCCCCATAAAGCATTTTTGGAATATTGTATATATATATGATAAAGTGAAAAATATTGATAAGGTTTCTAATTAAAGAATACTTGCTCAGTGAGAATTTCAGGACTTGTTGCCAGTTGTTTTTACCTTTGTAGATGTGGAGGCTTTTCACTACTAGCGCCAGTATTGCCATGTGATTGTCTGTATAGCAGCGCTTAGAGTGAACACTAGCAGATGCTGTAAGCGGGTATCGGGTGCTGTAACAAAGAGGCCGATTCATTAATAGCGGCAGGTAGCGACAGATGAGCGACTGTAGCGGCATTTTCAGAGCGCCCGCTAGTAGTCGCTGTGCTTGCCCGTTGTTTGGTAGTTGATAGCGACTCAGTCGGTGTGCCGTAATGTTGAATATTGGGTGAGGAGTCGCTATTTGACAGGTTCCGCGCTGTATGGGTGCGCATGATAGCGACTGGCCCTAGCGACCGGCTCCCACCATATTCATTAAAAAATCACTCTCAAAAAATTCTCACGCTGTAAAATGCATGTTTAAACCCCAGAGCGCTGGAGGCGATGGGTTAAAAGTAGTTTTTTAACCCCCAAACCACCATATTTTTGGAAACCAAAAAAAACAAGTTTTTAAATTATTTTGTAATATGAATACATTAATATCAGACCTGTAATATCAATTCTGTACAATTTTTTTTTTTTACCTTAAAAAAATTATCTAAAATGGCAGAAGTGGTAACAGAATTTTTCACATTAAAAATAAATAAATAAATAACAATTAATTATGAATATTTAAAGATTGTTCCATTGAAATGCATTGGAGAGCGCCAGGTAGTGAGAGGTCATACCTGTCGCTGTTCAAGGTCGGACGCTGGCGCTGTGGGCTGAGGCGGGAATAATGATGAATGAGTCGCTATCTGGCGCTATCTCAGTCGCTAAGCAGGATCGGCTTGATAAATGTGTGATTGTGGTGGGGAGCCGGCGTTCTCGTGGCGGGGCCCGTCATTACCGGCCGCTCACCAGTCGCTACCTGACGCTATCCCTTCATAAATAAGGACCATAGTGTTGCAGTCGCAGTAGTAACCTGGCCGGCATTGATGAATGTGATGTGTGTTGAGCGCTGTAACAACAGAACAATGTTACAGCGAGCGAAAGGTAGCGCCAGCTCAGTGTGTCCGGCACTCGATGCTCAACACCATACTTAAGAAAAAACTACACACACAGTGTTGGCGCTCTAAAGCTGGGCGCTCTAGCATTGAGTGATCAAAGTCTGTTTTTGAACACATATACACCAGTAACAAAGCGAAAACACATGGAATGACATTGTTTTAGCACTGGGACAATAACACTTTGATGCCTGACAAGTAATGACAATTCTGCAGAAAAATAAAGGTGTTTGTTTGCAGCCAGGAGAGGTCACACAATGAGTTGAGCCACATGCTATTGTAACACAACCAAATGAAACACCATTGAAATGGATAGGAGAGCGACACTGAGCAAAAGGTAATACATGGCGCTCTTGAACCTAGAGCGCCAGCGCTATACTCTGAGCCGCCTCTAGTATTACATGTGACGCTACATGGCGCATTTAGAGGCGCTCACCAGATTCGCTTTCATAAATGTGGTTTTACATAGAGCGCCCGGCGTTCACCAGATGCTGCCTGCTGCTACAAAGCACTACCTGGCACTATCCTTTCTAAAATAACCCCACAAAATGTAAAATGCTGTCCTATGTTAGCGATGTAGGCAGAAAAAATTGGACCAACATCCCTGGTACCCAGAATAAGAAGTTTTCCCTTTGACAGCCAAAAGCATCCCTTCCAGCTTAATCACTGCTTCCAGATCCAGGTGACTGTGCTGTGGTACCAATAGCCGCATTAGTCTGTGCCTCCTATTTGCAGCATATACAGCAGCTTCTGGTACCCAGGCCATGGGTGTACATACCATAGAGGCAGGGGAGGCAACTGCTACCGGCAGGGCCTGATTAAGTGTGGTGGAGGCCCCAGATACAGTATTTTCTTCCTTTAAAATAATAGTCCAGCCAAGTAACTGATTGGTGGTTGTCTGGCACCCGCCTACTTACTGGAAGGTCAGATCGAGTCCCTTGTGCCACCCTAGTGTGGGTACGTGTTGCTCAGGAACTTCTGCTTTGCCATTCTGGGTGGGTGATAGTGTAGTCACCCAGCTGGTCCAGCAGAAAACAGTTCCCTGCATTGAGCTGCCAGTGGCTATGCTTGGTGGCTTATGTGCAGTGACAGCTCTGCACACCCCCATCACTGTAGCATTGCTGATAGCGGCTTTGCTGGTCTAGACCCTGTGGTGGCTTTGGCTGCAGGTTTGCAAAAACAAAAAAGGCTTGCCCAGGCGTGCCCGCACTGACACTAATAGCTTTGTTGCCGGCCCCACAGACTGAAAAGCCCTCTGGACCAAACCACAACCCAAAGGTTGGTGGAGGCCCCCTTTGTAGGGCAAGTGGTGGAGGCCCCGGGGCTCTAGCCCCTTGCGCCCCTCTCATAATCTGGCCCTGGCTACCGGGACTATGTCAGAAGGGGGCCCACCCAATGCAAGCTGTCTCCTCCCTAACCTTGTAGCACATGTGGCAACAGCATTGGTCTGGGGTCACAGCAGTATACAGTGTTGGTGCACTGTTTACATGGAGTGTTGTAGGTTTTGCAGGGTAGACCTAATATACCGGGGAATTGTTACCCCCAGCACACTTTGTATATGGCAATCGGGGAAACAAGCACCCAAGGAAAATCCACTACTTTACAAATTATCCAAAGAGAGGAGAGAAAAAAACATCTTAGCAAAGCAAGTTATATATTCTGACCAATAGTCTAAGAGGCCGATTCATTAACAGCGCCAGGTAGTGACAGATGAGCGATAGTAGCGGCATTTTCAGAGCGCCTGCTAGTAGTCGCTGTGCTTGCCCGTTGTTCGGTAGTTGATAGCGACTCAGTCGGTTTCCCGTAATGTTGAATATTGGGTGAGGAGTCGCTATTTGACAGGTTCCGCGCTGTATGGGAGCGCATGACAGCGACTGGCCCTAGCGACCGTCTCCCACCATATTTATTAACAAATCACGCTCAAAAAATTCTCGCGCTGTGAAATGCTTGTTTAAACCCCAGAGCGCTGGCGGCGATGGGTTAAAAGTAGTTTTTTAACCCCCAAACAACCATATTTTTGGAAACCAAAAAAAAAGTTTTTAATTACATTTAGTAATATGAATACATTAATATCAGACCTGTAATATCAATTCTGCACAAAGTTATTTTTTTTTTTTACCTTAAAAAATATCTAACATGGCAGAAGTGGTCACAGAATTTTTCACATTTAAAAAAAAAAAAAAAAACATTAATATGAATTAATTATGAATATTTAAAGATTGTTCCACTGAAATGCATTGGAGAGCGCCAGGTAGCGAGAGGTCATACCTGTCGCTGTTCAAGGTCGCTCGCTGGCGCTGTGGGCTGAGGCTGGAATAATGATGAATGAGTGGCTATATGGCGCTATCTCAGTCGCTAAGCAGGATTGGCTTGATAAATGTGTGATTGTGGTGGGGAGCCGGCGTTCTCGTGTCGGTGCCCGTCATTACCGGTCGCTCACCAGTCGCTACCTGTCGCTATTCCTTCATAAATAAGGGCCTTAGTCACTACAAATACCTGCTGCTCTTTCATGTGGTACACGTGGTATGTTAACTCCTATAGCTGAATATATATATATATACATTATCATGTGTTTAAAGCAGACCTAAACCCTCTGTGGCAATCTCAGGGAGGGTCTGAATACACATGCTGCCATTCACTGAGCTGGGTTGAGGTGCATTTATAGCTAAACTAGCATTAAAGTGGACTAAAACCTACGCCCCCTGGGGCATCCAATTTTGGGATGCCCTGCTGTGTGAAGCCCCCAGGTCGCCCAGTAAATTCACCTTAACCACTGATCCAATGGCGCAGCGGCCGCCACCTGCTATACCTTTAAACCTTTAACAGGGCGCAGACTGCGCCAGGCATTTGTGAATGGCTGGTGTGGGCACGCTTCCTGTTAGAAGGTAGCGGGAATGAGGCCCCCGGCTCACTCGGGTCCGCTCAACTGGAGCTGAGTCTTAAACAAGTTGACATGAGCAGATCCGAGCACACTGATTGGACGAGAGGCGGCGCATATGCCATAGGACTAGGGAAAGGTGATTTAGACTGGGCGACCTAGAGGGTTTCACACAGCGGGGCATCATAGATCTGAGTGCCCAGGGGGCAAGGACCAAAGCCCATTGGTCCACTTTAAAGGGACAGTAAAGGGACACAAAAAGAACACCTACCTCCCCACCTGCAGGCTTGATCCCTTAGCAGCAGCAGTCTTGTTTCAGTAACTGTAAGCTCCAAAGCTGCCTGTTACTCTCATTTGGCCCTTGGAGCACCCACCAATCACAGCATAGCAGAGGTGGATGCTCATGTGGTGCGCCTCCTGTAAAAAGAGAGCGGGCACCTAATGCCAGACAGGAAGTGTGCTGTCAGCACTAGAGCTAAATCTGTTTGGGAGGAAGTAAGGGTTTTTTTTGTGTGGGTCTGCTATCACTTACTACAATGCCTGCACCTGACTGTTTAGCCTAAAGTGGACCAAAACCCAGGATTTTTACTATCCTGGGTTTTGGTCCTTTCCCCCGGGGCACCCAGATCGGGGGGTGACCTGCTGCGTGAAACCCCCCAGATTGCCTAAGGCACCTCAACTCTTCCCGTTCCTATGGTGCATGTGCAGCCGCTCGTCCACATCGCCTGAGCCTTCGTCTAAGTGGTTCCATGCTCGCTGACAACCGCATCCCCCGCTACCCTCTAACAGGGAGCGTG
Source organism: Gastrophryne carolinensis (assembly GCA_027917425.1). Lineage (NCBI taxonomy): Eukaryota > Metazoa > Chordata > Amphibia > Anura > Microhylidae > Gastrophryne > Gastrophryne carolinensis. The sequence continues at coordinate 457,916,894 of CM051234.1, forward strand.
TCTGCACTGGCCATTCACAAATGCCTGGCGCGGGCACGCGCCCTGCTAGAGGGGTAGCGGGGATGCGGTCGTGGCTCGTGCATGCGCCATTGGAACGGGAAACAAGGTAAGTGAATGGGGTGATCTGGGGGGGTTTCACACAGCGGAGCATTCTGATTTTGGATGCCCTGGGGGGGGGGGGGGGAATCGATCGGCCCGGGGAACCACTTTAAAGAGACAGCAGAGAATAGAGTGTATAACAATCAATTTAAGAGACTCAGGAGAGTCCCCCTGCACCTGAGATGGGGCAATTCTACAGAACATAGATTTTATACTGTAATACTGTATCTGGGGCCTCCATCAGATTTTGTGCCCAGGGACCTTCACCACACTGCTGTAACCAGTGTCAGGTTGGGGTCTACATGTAAATATTACCAGCCTATTTGAGACTTGCAGGGCTGCCATCAGGGCAGTACAGGCAGGGCTCTTGTATGGGGCCCTGACAGGAAGGGGGCCCTTTCCCAGCAGCAGCTTTGCCTTGCTACAGATGGCTCATCAGATTAATCATGCAGCCTCTCTCCATTACTTACCCACTCCTCTCTGAAATCCACTCATCTAACCCCCCCAGACCCACTGTGGCCATGTAGGTTTAATGGGGCCCAGAAATTTCCAGCAGCAACCCTGCAGTCTTGTACATTTCCCAATTGCAACAGATTGTGCAGGACAAATAGTGAAAACTGCTTCCATAAAACACACATTTGCCAACAATAAGAAAAAAAAAATAGGTAAGCTCAAGCACCTGGAGGACATCCTTTTGGCTCAAAAAATCCACAGTTTCAAAAATGCCATCAAAACGTTTCCTCTCAGGTAAAACCAAGCTGTGAGCAGAAGGACATCCTCAGGGAGGTTTTGGTCTGCTTTAAGTTTGGCTATAACAGCTCCCTATGGGCTATGCAGAATATTTTCTGATTACTCCATAGGACCCTGTTGTTTCTAAAATCCCCCCAAAATAACCATACCTCATTGAAAAAGTAAAAGTACAAGGACACGAAGTATCTCATCTGTAAAATGTCTTCATCTTGGGTACAGGTGATTTTTTGGGGAAAACTGGAAAAACATTTTTTTATTGCACTTTCTCGTTTGTTAAAATTAAAAAATACTTCACACCACAAGGCTCACCACATGCTTCACCAAATAATTAGCATGGCCCCCATAGAGAACCCCCCATACTGATAGGCCTGCAGCACCACTGACCTCCAGTCAAAACAATCAAAGCTGGGAGGCCGATTCATTAATAGCGGCAGGTAGCGACAGTTGAGCGACTGTAGCAGTATTTTCACAGCGCCCGCTAGTAGTCGCTGTGCTTGCCCGTTGTTCGGTTGTTGATAGCGACTCAGTCGGTTTGCAGTAATGTTGAATATTGGGTGAGGAGTCGCTATTTGACAGGTTCCGCGCTGTATGGAAGCGCATGATAGCGACTGGTCAGAGCAACCGGCTCCCAGCATATTCATCACAAAATCACGCTCAAAAAATTCTTGCGCTGTGAAATGCATGTTTAAACCCCAGAGCGCTGGCGGCGATGGGTTAAAAGTAGTTTTTTAACCCCCAAACAACCATATTTTTGGAAAACAAAAATAAAAATTTTTTTTAAGAATTTAGTAATATGAATACAATAATATCAGACCTGTAATATCAATTCTGCACAATTTTTTTTTTTTTTTTTACCTTAAAAAATTATCTAACATTGCAGAAGTGGTCACAGAATTTTTCACATTGAAAAAAAAAAAAAAACATTAATAACGATTAATTATGAATATTTAAAGATTGTTCCATTGAAATGCATTGGAGAGCGCCAGGTAGCGAGAGGTCATACCTGTCGCTGTTCAAGGTCGGATGCTGGCGCTGTGGGCAGAGGCTGGAATAATGATGAATGAGTGGCTATATGGCGCTATCTCAGTCGCTAAGCAGGATTGCCTTGATAAATGTGTGATTGTGGTGGGGAGCCGGCGTTCTCGTGGCAGTGCCCGTCATTAACGGTCGCTCACCAGTCGCTACCTGTCGCTATTCCTTCATAAATAAGGGCCTTAGTAAAGTGCAGTGACATAAACTTATTGAGAGGGATTAACACCATGCAGCTTATGCTGACCCATGACACATATAATACTTGGGGGGGGGGATCAGTAAGCGTCAGTATGGATAGTCTAATATTATACATTCCAAATAGTGAGAGGATAGACTAAACCCAATTAAAACAAGTCCCATCAAGTTCTTTTACTGATAGGGGTAAAAGTATTATATATTATTATGTATTTCTATAGCGCCATCTTCTTCCGCAGCGCTGTACAAGGTATAGTTACAGACAACAAGAGACAATAGGAAAGAGAGCCCTGTCCTTGTGAGCTAAAGCATTGTCTAAATCATCCAGGGATAACAGCACCCCAAGTGTCCCAATTTGCCTAGGACATTCATGGGATGCCCCCGCTGTGGCGGTGTGCCCGGGGCCGCCATTGCCGGGGCAGGAACATCTGTCTTCTGGGCAGGGGAGGCCGAGGAAGGCCCTATCACCACTGGGCCAATGATGGAAGAGTGGGGCCAGGAGTGTCTGGCTGGACACAACAGGGGAAAGAGGCAATTCCCAAAGGGGGGGGGGGGGGGGTTAGTGTGGCCAGTCTGCCGCATTCACTTCTTTACAGGTTACAGAGTGCAAGTACTGTGCCCCTGCCTGCTGCCCCATTTAGTGACCCAATTCTGTGTTTCCTTTCCATTCTCTCTCTCTTCTTCCCTCTCATCACTGTCCTCCCTTTTCCTTCTCCCTATCTTTCTCTCTCTTTCTTTCTCTCTGCTTCCTCTTGTCCTCTCCTGCTTCTTTTATTTGTATCTTCCTTCCTTTTCTCGTTTTCTATCTTTCTCCCTCCCCACCTTTCTCACTGTGTTCTCTTTCTTTTTTTCTCCCTTCTTCCCTGCCTTTCTCTCTCTTCACCACACTTTTTATATATCTTTCTCAACATTCCTTTTCTCTTTTTTTTTGTTCTCTCTTTCCTTCCTCTTTTCCCTCCTTCCTTCCCTTCCCTCTCTCCCAGCTTGCATTTATTCTCTCTTTTTTTTTCTCCCACGCCTTCCTTCATCTCTTTTTCTCACCTTTTCTTTCTTCCTTAAATTCTTCCCTTCCTGCCTTTCACTCTCTCTTTCTCCCTCACTCCCATACTGCCTCCTTCCTTCCTTATGTTCTTTCACTCCCCCCTTCCTCTTTCTTATTCCCTGTCCTTGCTCTTCTCTCTCTTCCTTTCTTCAGTTCTCACTATCTTCTCTCCTTTTCTCCCTGTTTCTCTCCTTACTCCATTCCTCCTCTCCTCTTTCCTTTTTATCTCCTTCCCGTCTCTTTTCTCTCTCTTTTTTTTTCTTTTTTATTTCTTTCTTGCTCCCCCTATCCCTCCCCTCTTTATTTCCCTTCTTCCTCCCTTTCTTTTTTCTTTCACTCACTATTGCTATACATTTTTTCTTTATCCTTTATCCCCTCTCTCTCTCTTTCTCTCTCTTTATTCATTACCTCTCCTACTTCTGTTTTCCCTCTCTTCCTTGCTTCACTTACTTCCTTCTTTTTTATTTTCCCTTCTCTCTCTTTCTCACCCTTTCCTTTCCTTTTCTTTCTTTACTCTTCCTCCTAACTTTCTAATTGTTTTATTCTTCTTTCTCTTTCTTTTTCTGTGTTCCCCACCCTATACCCCCCTTTCTTTCTCCCCTTTCTTTTTTCTTTCTCCCTATTTTCCCACTATCACACTATAGTATGCGTGTGTGTGCGGGGACTTGTCTGCTTGTGTGCGTGGGGGGGTTGGCAGTATTATTATTATGTAATTCTTAGGTGGCCTTTCCCTTTATGGGCATGGCTAGGGGCGTGGCTTAATGGTCAAAAAAATGCTGCAGCGCACTGTGCACACCACCACATTTGTCCCTCTTGCTTTCAAAAGTTGGGAGGTGTGAGTGTGCATACTATAGAAGCAGCTGCTACTGGGCCTGTGGAAGAAGGGGGCCCGTGCGAGCTGTCTCCTGCACCCCTTTCTGATATTAGCTTCTGGGTTAGGGCAGATTCTTTCCCCCAGCAGTAATGTGTCCTGGGGGGTGGGGGAGGGATGCAGCACTGGGGGGGGGGGGATGCAGCACTGGGGGGGGGGGGGATGCAGCACTGGGGGGTGGGGGAGGGATGCAGCACTGGGGGGGAGGGATGCAGCACTGGGGGGGGGATGCAGCACTGGGGGGTGGGGGAGGGATGCAGCACTGGGGGGGGGAGGGATGCAGCACTGGGGGGGGGATGCAGCACTGGGGGGTGGGGGAGGGATGCAGCACTGGGGGGGGGATGCAGCACTGGGGGGTGGGGGAGGGATGCAGCACTGGGGGGGGAGGGATGCAGCACTGGGGGGGGAGGGATGCAGCACTGGGGGGGGGGATGCAGCACTGGGGGGTGGGGGAGGGATGCAGCACTGGGGGGGGGAGGGATGCAGCACTGGGGGGGGGGATGCAGCACTGGGGGGTGGGGGAGGGATGCAGCACTGGGGGGGGATGCAGCACTGGGGGGTGGGGGAGGGATGCAGCACTGGGGGGGGAGGGATGCAGCACTGGGGGGGTGGGGGAGGGATGCAGCACTGGGGGGGGAGGGATGCAGCACTGGGGGGGGAGGGATGCAGCACTGGGGGGGTGGGGGAGGGATGCAGCACTGGGGGGGGATGCAGCACTGGGGGGGTGGGGGAGGGATGCAGCACTGGGGGGGAGGGATGCAGCACTGGGGGGGTGGGGGAGGGATGCAGCACTGGGGGGGAGGGATGCAGCACTGGGGGGGTGGGGGAGGGATGCAGCACTGGGGGGGAGGGATGCAGCACTGGGGGGGGAGGGATGCAGCACTGGGGGGGTGGGGGAGGGATGCAGCACTGGGGGGGGATGCAGCACTGGGGGGGTGGGGGAGGGATGCAGCACTGGGGGGGAGGGATGCAGCACTGGGGGGGTGGGGGAGGGATGCAGCACTGGGGGGGATGCAGCACTGGGGGGTGGGGGAGGGATGCAGCACTGGGGGGGGATGCAGCACTGGGGGGGTGGGGGAGGGATGCAGCACTGGGGGGAGGGATGCAGCACTGGGGGGGTGGGGGAGGGATGCAGCACTGGGGGGGGATGCAGCACTGGGGGGTGGGGGAGGGATGCAGCACTGGGGGGGGATGCAGCACTGGGGGGTGGGGGAGGGATGCAGCACTGGGGGGGTGGGGGAGGGATGCAGCACTGGGGGGGGAGGGATGCAGCACTGGGGGGGTGGGGGAGGGATGCAGCACTGGGGGAGGGATGCAGCACTGGGGGGGATGCAGCACTGGGGGGGAGGGATGCAGCATTGTGGGGGGGATGCAGCACTGGGGGGGGGGATGCAGCACTGGGGGGTGGGGGAGGGATGCAGCACTGGGGGGGGGGATGCAGCACTGGGGGGTGGGGGAGGGATGCAGCACTGGGGGGGGGATGCAGCACTGGGGGGTGGGGGAGGGATGCAGCACTGGGGGGGGAGGGATGCAGCACTGGGGGGGGAGGGATGCAGCACTGGGGGGGGGAGGGATGCAGCACTGGGGGGGTGGGGGAGGGATGCAGCACTGGGGGGGGGATGCAGCACTGGGGGGGTGGGGGAGGGATGCAGCACTGGGGGGGAGGGATGCAGCACTGGGGGGGTGGGGGAGGGATGCAGCACTGGGGGGGAGGGATGCAGCACTGGGGGGGGAGGGATGCAGCACTGGGGGGGTGGGGGAGGGATGCAGCACTGGGGGGGGGATGCAGCACTGGGGGGGTGGGGGAGGGATGCAGCACTGGGGGGGAGGGATGCAGCACTGGGGGGGTGGGGGAGGGATGCAGCACTGGGGGGGATGCAGCACTGGGGGGTGGGGGAGGGATGCAGCACTGGGGGGGGATGCAGCACTGGGGGGGTGGGGGAGGGATGCAGCACTGGGGGGAGGGATGCAGCACTGGGGGGGTGGGGGAGGGATGCAGCACTGGGGGGGGATGCAGCACTGGGGGGTGGGGGAGGGATGCAGCACTGGGGGGGGATGCAGCACTGGGGGGTGGGGGAGGGATGCAGCACTGGGGGGGTGGGGGAGGGATGCAGCACTGGGGGGGGAGGGATGCAGCACTGGGGGGGTGGGGGAGGGATGCAGCACTGGGGGAGGGATGCAGCACTGGGGGGGATGCAGCACTGGGGGGGAGGGATGCAGCATTGTGGGGGGGATGCAGCACTGGGGGGGGAGGGATGCAGCACTGGGGGGTGGGGGGGGATGCAGCACTGGGGGTGGGGGAGGGATGCAGCACTGGGGGGTGGGGGGGGGGATGCAGCACTGGGGGGGGGGCACTACGTTTGGCTTTCCGGCCCCAGGGCAGCTCTTCCAGGGGAGGGGGCACGGCATAGTGCGTTTTGAAGCCTATAAATGTCTCAGTAAATCGGTTTTTGAGCATGCTGTTCCACTGTTTGTCTTCTGAGCTAGACAGCAGCAAAAGATAGCAAAGAGCACTGCATGATGGGTAAAGGCATGCTGCTACTAGCATGTCACCATTTCCACACTTGTATGATAATCATTGTTTGTTATGTAGACAGGGCATAACTTGAGGGGGTGCAGCCACACCAGGGCCAAGAAGGTCAGAGGGCCCCATCATTGGTGCTCCTTCACCTTATTTATCAAAGTTGTGTTCCCTTGCCATTATTTAGATAAAGGAAGCAGCATTTGTCTCTGCTGTTTCAGTCATTAATTGTCTAACTGCATCCAACTGAAATGAGCCGTTTAATGTTCGCTCCAGGGCCCCATCTCATTTACGGGCAGGCTGATTCATCACTAACGCCAGGTAGCGACAGATGAGCGTCTGTAGCAGGCATTTTCAGAGCGCCCGCTAGTAGTCGCAGTGCTCAGCTGTGGGTCGCTAGTTCATAGCGACTCAGTCGCTGTTCAGTAATGTTGAATACATTGTGAGGAGTCGCTATTTGACCAGTACAGCGCAGTATGGGAGCGCATGTTAGCGACTGCTCATAGCGACTGACTCACACCATATTCAGCAAAAACTGCCTCACAAATCTCTGGCGCTGAAAAATGCTTATCTGAAGCCCAGAGTGCAGGAGGCGTGTGTTTAAAGTGTGTTTTCAAGCATCTATCAACTAGTAACAAAGCGAAAACATATGGAATTACATTGTAACAACATTGTAACATGAACACTTTAATGGCAGACCTGTAATGTCATTTCTGAAGAAATATATAAAAAAATATAAAATTGTGAAAAAACTGCTTTTTCAATCCCAGAAGAGGTCACAGAATTATTTGTGAATTTTTGAAAAAAAAAACAAAAAACAAAAACCCCGTTTGAAGAGAAGAAAAGGATCATCCATTGAAATGTATGGGAGAGCGTCAGGTAGCGAGAGGTCATACCTGGCGCTGTGCAAGGCTGAACGCCGGCGCTGTTCGCTGAGGCTGTGAAAATGATGAATCAGACGCTACATGGCGCTATCCCAGTCGCTAAACAGATTCTGCTTGATAAATGTGTAATTGCGTGCCGTGTCCAGTGTTCACCAGTCGCTACCTGTCGCTACCTGTCATTAACCAGCCACTACCTGACGCTATCCCTTCATGAATAAGGGCCAAAGTTACTTTTGCACCCAGCTTACAACAAACCTCAGTGTGACCTTCCTCTATGGCTTTATTCACACCTCTCGGCTTGCGCTGCGTTGGGCAATGCAGTCACAATGCAGAGGAAAATGCTGCCCATTATTTTTAATGGGTCATTTCACATATACCTGTATACGCCGCATATATGTGAACTGGCCCATTAAAAACAATGTGCAGCATTTTCCCCTGTGCTGTGACTGTGTTGCCCAATGCAGCGCAAGCGGAGAGGTGTGAATAGAGCCGGCTCGGTTCACAACTCTCTGCAGTATTAAGAGCAAGCGTTTTGTAAATATGCCATTGTATTAAAACAAACATTAATGCGTCAGAAATGCGTTTGCATTAGGTTTATTAAAAGAAAAATATATTTTTTTATATTATAATAAGTAAATGGTGGGGAGGCTGATTTAAGACTAGCACCATGTATTGCCAGGTGAGCGTCTGTGTAGCGGCACTTGTGGCCTTATTTATCAAGGGCTAGCGCCAGGTAGTGTCTGACGAGCGCCAGGTACCGCCAGCTAACGGCGGCTACCGAATCAAGTACGCCCGGCGGCGGTCACAATGACGCATTTATCACGCTAAATGAGGCTAGCGCCGGCGAGAGCGACGGCTAGCGCGGCATTCATCATGTAGCCGACTGCAACGAACAGCGCCGCTGCTAATCCCATCACAGCGACAGGTATGACCTGGCGCTCCCTGGCGCTCTCCAATGCATTTCAATGGAGCAATCTTTAAATAATCATAATTAATTGCTATTAATGTTTTTTTTTTTTTTTTTTTTTAATGTCAAAAATTCTGTGACCACTTCTGCAATGTTAGGATTTTTTTTTAAGTAAAAAAAAAAAAAAAATTGTGCAGAATTGATATTACAGGTCTGATATTCATGTATTCATATTACAAAATGTTTAGAAAAACTTGTATAATTTTTACATAAAAAAAAAAAGGTTGTTTGGGGGTTAAAAACTACTTTACACACATCGCCGCCAGCGCTCTGGGGTTTAAACAAGGAATTCACAGCGCGAGAAATTTTTGAGCGTGATTTGTTAATGAATCTGCAGCAAGCCGTTCGCTCTGGCCATTCGCTGTCAGGCGCACCCATACAACGCGGAACCTGTGAAACAGCGACCCCTAACCCCGTATTCAACATTACCGCACACCGACTGAGTCGCTGTCAACAAGCAAACCCCGGCCAAGCACAGCGAATACTAGCTGGCGCTGTGAAAATCACGCTACTGGCGCTCATCTGTCGCTACCTGGCGCTATTAATGAATCGGCCTCCCCGTGTGACTGCTAGTAGACGCTGCAAGTGGCAAGTAAGTCAGACGCCATAACAAAGAGGCCGATTCATTAATAGCGGCAGGTAGCGACAGTTGAGCGACTGTAGCGGCATTTTCAGAGCGCACGCTAGTATTCGCTGTGCTTGGCCGCTGTTCGGTTGTTGACAGCGACTCAGTCGGTTTTCCGTAATGTTGAATATTGGGTGAGGAGTTTTTGACAGGTTCCGCGCTGTATGGGAGCGCATGATAGCGACTGGCCCTAGCGACCGGCTCCCACCATATTCATTAAAAAATCACGCTCAAAAAATTCTCGCGCTGTAAAATGCTTGTTTAAACCCCAGAGCGCTGGCGGCGATGGGTTAAAAGTAGTTTTTTAACCCCCAAACAACCATATTTTTGGAAACGAAAAAAAAACAAGTTTTTTAAAATAATTTGGTAATATGAATACATTAATATCAGACCTGTAATATCAATTCTGCACACATTTTTTTTTCCCTTAAAAAAATTATCTAAAATGGCAGAAGTGGTCACAGAATTTTTCACATTAAAAAAAAAATTAATAACAATTAATTATGAATATTTAAAGATTGTTCAATTGAAATGCATTGGAGAGCGCCAGGTAGCGAGAGGTCATACCTGTCGCTGTTCAAGGTCGGACGCTGGCGCTGTGGGCTGAGGCTGGAATAATGATGAATGAGTGGCTATCTGGCGCTATCTCGCTAAGCAGGATTGGCTTGATAAATGTGTGATTGTGGTGGGGAGCCGGCGTTGTCATGGCAGTGCCCGTCATTACCGGCCGCTCACCAGTCGCTACCTGTCGCTATTCCTTCATAAATAAGGGCCTTGATCCTGTACCTATATCTGAGGTTGGAAATAAGGAATTGTATGACTGCTATTATTTTGTATGTATTAATACACACTTGTTATAAGAATGAATAAAACCAAGCTCAGGACTGGAACACCTGGCCTCTGTGATTACAAATAATAGTTTAGCATTCTAAGCTAAATGACTACATAACATTTTAGGAGGTTATTCATCTAGGAATAGCGGCAGGTAGTGCCTCGTAGCGGCAGGCAGCTTCTGGTAAAATGCCGGGCGCTGTACGCAATACCACATTTATGAAAGCGATTCTGGTGAGCGACTCTAACAGCGCCATGTTGCGTACGATTCATCATTTCAGGTGGCTCAGCGTATAGCGCCGGAGCTCTAGCTTCCAGAGCACCAGGTATTACCTGTCGCTACCTGGCGCTCTCCCATACATTTTAATGGACGTTCCTTTTCTTTTCTGTTTTTTCTCTCAAATAATTGTGTCACCTCTCCTGGCCTAGAAAAAGTCATTTTTGAAAACTTTTTAGATTTTTTATATTTATATGCAGAATTGTCATTACAGGTCTGGCATTAAAGTGTTAATATCACAGTGTTCAAACAATGTCATTTCTTATGATTTTAATCACACAGCTTCTGGCGCTCTATGCTATAGCGACCACATTTAGAGCGCCTACGCTGTGTGTGTTTTTTTGCTGACGCTACCTTTTGCTCCCTGCAACGCTGTACTGGTGTTAGAACACCCAACATAAATCTCATTCATTAATGCAGGCCAGGTTACTACAGCGACAGAGGCGCTCTGTTACAGCGCCCGATAGCCGATCACAGCGTCTACTAGCGGTCGCTCTTAGCACCTCTGTACAGACATTTCTGCCGATATTTGGCGCTAGTAATGAATCAGCCTGTTAGTGACGTATTCCTACTGATGTGATACTGGAATCTTTTCAAACCTGTTTATCAAGCATGTCCCGTAGAGGCTGATTCATTAGTAACGCTAGGTATCGGCAGATGAGCATCTGTATAGCAGAAACAATAAAAAGGGTAATACCGCGCTGCTCAGAGGAAGAAAGGGTAGCTCAACGTGTAAAGAAAGGGAGTTCCTCACCCTAAACAATGAATTCACATAAAAGAGGGAAAAACACAGAGCTAATAAATGTCCACAATGATAAGAAAATCCACGTGTATCTTCCACAAAGTGATGAATCCACCACCAATAGTGCAAGCCTCTTACCGGATAGCCAATGAAAAAAAGCCAAACGGTTGTTTCTTGATAGAATCTTGATCTTCAATATGCAAATTTGGGTTAAATAAAGCCAACACTGACAAATCAACGACCGGGCAATTGGGTCAAGATATATATAGAGAGGATTCCACATCAATTTTCAAGGCTGTATCCATAAAAAAATTCCATCCACTTCATAGATCTCAGACCGGGCTCAACCATAGTCCAAGGTAAGAGCGCATGTGGAATAAAGATAAAAACAAATCTAGTGCAGATTTCCTAAAACACTACTTTAATAAAAAATATAAGATGCACTCACAAAGCATCAAATAAAAGCAGACATTCATCAAGTATTATTCCAAAGAGCCAGCAGCAGTTCTCACCACACAGGCACCCAGGATCGGCGTACCGTATTTGCCGGCGTATAAGACGACTTTCTGCCCCTGAAAAACATGGCTACAAGTGGGGGGGTCGTCTTATACGCCGGGTGCACGGGTGACATACCTTGATTATCTCCTGGTGTGTAGCGTGGTCGCGGCTCCTGGACGTCTCCTGTCCGCTGCTTCGGGCTGTTTACCGTGTCCTGCGCCCTCGAGCCTTCTCCCGCCTTCCCCGCCTTCCGCAGCGGCGTACACAGCCTCCGCTCTCCCGCCCGCTGTCTCTGTGACGTCGATATCCGGTCCCTCCTGAGCCCCGCCTTCCATTCAAGTGTAAAGCGGATATCGCCGTCACAGAGACAGCAGGCAGGCAGGACACAGAGAGCGGAGGCTGTTTTCGCCGCCGCCGCTTTACACTTTACACTTGAATGGAAAGCGTGGCTCAGGAGGGACTGGATATCGCCGTCACAGAGACAGCGGGCAGGAGACATGGAGAGAGCGGAGGCTCCGCTGCGCTGTCTCTGTGACGGCGATATCCGGTCCCTCCTGAGCCACGCTTTCCATTCAAGTGTAAAGTGTAAAGCGGCGGCAGCGGCGGCGGCGAAAACAGCCTCCGCTCTCTCCATGTCTCCTGCCTGCTGTCTCAGTGACGGCGATATGCGGTCCCTCCTGAGCCCCGCCTTCCATTAAAGTTTAGTCCACCGATTGGCTGGAGGAGTTATGCCTCCGCTCTCCGCCTCCGCTCTCCAGTCTCCTGCCCGCTCCTCCCACACAGTTCTCAGGCTCCACTGTCCTTCTCCACTGCCCGGCCGATAACGGGCGATACCCCCAAGCAGCTGTCCCTGTCTTCTCCCAATCGTCTCTGGGGGCAGGCTGGGAATCTGTGACATGACATCTGTGAAAACATGACACCTGGGCCAGGGGTAGTAGGAAGCCTTACAGGACACATCTTTCTGCTGCTATGCCGTGGCCACGCCCCCTCCCATTTTAACTTAAGCAGCAACTCTCTCCTCCCCCCTCCCCCCTTCTTATGCTTACCGTACCTTAAATAAATGTATATTCCATATCCAAATCTAATATACAGTCTATCACTTGGTATTATTATATGTTAGGGTAATATAATACTGGTATTATCCATAATATGGATTCAAGGGCGGACCACACTGCTGCTAGTGACATGGAGACAGGGACCAGGGACCAATCCAATCATGCTTTGTAGCCAACAGCCAACCACAGTTCTGCACCATTGTACAGTACAGTACATCACAGAAAATGTCCAGCAGTCAAACCTCTATCAACCCTATCAAAAGAAAGAAATATGATGCAAGTTTTAAACTTAAAGTTGTAAACTTTGCCATGGAGCATAATAATTGTGCTGCTGCAAGACAATATGGAGTAACAGAAAAGATGGTTTGGGACTGGAAATCAAATGAAAAGGTATTGAAGAGTATGCCAAGAGCTAAGTGTGTATTAAGAAGAGGCACCCCACAGTGGCCAGAACTCGAAAAACATGTAGCAGACATGGTGGCTCAGCGTCGCCAAAATGGTTATGTGATTACACGAAATACAATACGCTTGTTTGCACTTCATTGGGCCAAATCTAACCCAGATCACAGCAACAATTGTAAGGCCACTATATCCTGGTGTAGTAGATTCATGGCAAGGCATGACCTTGTACTAAGGCAAAAGACAAAAATTGCCCAAAAATTACCTGGATAACAAAGTGGATAGTTTCCATCGATACGTAATACAACAGCGCACTAAACATGGCTATTCATTAAGTGATATTGGAAATATGGATGAAACTCCAATGAATTTTGATATGATTGGAAATAAAACTGTCCATGAAAAAGGTGAAAAAAACATGTTAATAAAAACAACAGGACATGAGAAGTCAAGTTTTACAGTGGTGCTAGCATGCACAGCTGATGGCAACAAATTGAAACCTATGATTATTTTTAAAAGGAAAACAATGCCAAAAACCAAATTCCCTGCTGGTTGTTTTGTGCATGTGCATGAAAAAGGCTGGATGGATGAGGAGGGTGTGAAACTATGGCTGGATAATGTATGGAGCAGACGATCAGGTGGTCTACTTCAAAAACGTAGTCTACTTGTGTGGGATATGTTCAGGGCTCATTTAACTCCCACCACCAAGGAAAGGCTTGCGAGAATAAAAACAGAAGCAGCAGTTATTCCTGCAGGATTGCCATCATTGGTACAGCCCCTGGATGTGTGCCTAAACAAGCCGTTTAAAGATCCCATTCGAGAACAGTGGAATGAATGGATGGTTAGCGGCGAAAAATCATACACAAAAGGAGGAAACATGCGTGCGCCACAGTTGGATGTTTTATGCCAATTTGTCATAAAAGCCTGGAATGATATTGATGCACAAACAGTAATCACGTCTTTCAAGAAGTGTGGCATATCAAATTCATTAGATGGCATGGAAGACGAGTACTTGTGGCAAGATGAAGAGGAAGCTGAAGCTGAGGCCACATCATCTGACACGGAATTACCGGTAGATCCATATGATGACTGCCTTGCAACTGTATCACAAGATGTCATTGATGAACTTTTAATGGCGAACAGGAGTTTGAAGGCTTTTAAAGGGAAACTGTAATGCCAGCAAACTGGCTAGGGACTTGCCTGGCACTTGCTCTCTCCCTATATTTGTTATCTTCCTTCTATCATTGACAGTTCCAGTTTGGTTAACAGTTTACAGTGTGTTGCTTTCTTTAGTGAATTACGTTTAATAAACTTGCACTTGTACTATGTTTACTTTACATGTTTGACATGACATACAGCCTTGTGACAGTTTCCTGCATGTCATAAGCATTTGATTATAAATTAAATATGTTGAAAGCAAATCTGATGTTCTTTCACGTTTTATTTGGTGTGTGGAAGGTGTGCGGAAGAGGGAGTAGTCTTATACGGCGAGTATATAACAAACTCTATATTTTGAGTGGAAATGTTGGGGGGGTCGTCTTATACGCCCAGTCGTCTTATACGCCGGCAAATACGGTATATACATCCAAGGATTCAGATCATAAAAAGTAGCTGACTATCTCATCCAACGCGTTTCACCCCTCTACTTGGGCTTTTACTAGGATAGTCAGCGTGATCCACTCACCCATCTTTATAATGCAGACAAGAAGCATGTGAATAATCCATTCCGGTCTCAAGACGGAAAAACCGGAAGTGATAGTTATCAGTAGTGACGCGCTTCCCAGTTTATGGAGCGCATAGACAAACTACACAAACGGTAACATTAACATCAAAGTGGCAGTTTTCAAACATACAGCGCGGTCCAATCCATAAAGCGCGCAGAAATGACATCTATAAAACGCACATAGTATGCTAGCGCGGACAAGTCCTCACCTGTGCCTAGAACCAAAAGACCGGAAATGACAACTTGTGGAACGTACACATACATGACACCCAATGGCAATGACGCCGGAAGTGACGATTCCCAAGAGTGAGGTGCGGTCCACAATGTGAAACGCACGGAAGTGATAGATGCAGCATATATACCAGCGCAAACGTTTAACCTGTGCTGGTAATTAAAGCCCAAAAAGAGAGAGAAAAAGTGATCATATCATAACTGTACATAATCTACCCACATAAATGTATTCTTCTAGACAGCGCTGTGCATAAAAGTGACAACTACAAGTGCAATCTATAGCGCTACTACTAAGCAGCGCTGTGCGTAAAAATAAAGTGACGACTACAGGTGCAATCTATAGCGCTACTTAAAAAAGTGATAAAAGGAAGTGACATGCAGAGACAAAATCTGCAACACATATAAATAGCGTATAGTAGAAAGAATGAGATTAACATCCATGCCAACAGCTGTATCAGAGCAGCGCCTATAGAGTTAGAGATCAGTTTACCTAACACTCAAAATTGACAAAAAATATTGTTCAAAGGACAAAGTATATATATCTCCAAACCAAAAAACATTATTGGCAGTATATATACACAAAGAATGTATATAAACCCCTGCGGCAGCCATGTACAGTGAGAACTGCTTTACACAGTAACATATAAAAAACAACATATAAATAGTATAAAAACAGCATAAAATAACACATAAAATAAATCGAACTCCACATTAAGTCCATTAGGAATAAGAGTATCTAGATCAAAAATCCAACGGCTTTCCCGTTGAGATAACTCTCTCAGTAAATTCGTACCCCGCCAATGAGCCTCAATTTTATCTATGCCCAAAAATGACATCTGGCCTGGGTCTGAGGCATGAAATTTTTTAAAATGATTTGAAAGATTATGTGCTTCGTATCCTCATCTAATGTTGTAGATATGCTCTCGTATGCGAATTTTCAATAGTCGAGTAGTCCTACCCACATGCATCAAATTGCAAGGGCACCATATAACATAGACCACATATTTCGTATTACAACTAATCAATTTCCTAATGGATATCCCTTTTCTGTATAGCATAGCCTACCTAGAGTGACCGCTAGTAGACGCTGTAAACATGTAAACATGTATCGGGCGGTTTAACATAGCACCTCAGCCGCTGTAGTAACCTCGCCCGCATTGATGACTGTGATGTATGTTGGGTGCTCTAACACCAGTACAGTGCTGTAGCACCAGCTCAGTGCGACCGACTCTCAGTGCTCCACACCATACTTATCAAAAAAGGACACACACACTGCGTCAGCGCTCTAAATCTGGTCGCTATAGCATAGAGCGCCAGGCGCTGTGTGATTAAAGTCTGTTTCTGAACACATATACACCTGTAACAAAGCGAAAACGCATGGAATGACATTGTTTTAACACTGTGACATTAAAGTGGACCGAAACCCAGGATTTTGACTATCCTGGGTCTTGGTCCACTTCGGTGGGGCACCCCGATCGGGGGTGCCCCGCTGTCTGAAACCCCCCCCCCCCCGAAAGCCCAGAAACACTCACCTCACCACGCTCCCACATGACCGCTCCAGCCAATCACAGTGCTCAGAGTCGCTGTGGTATGCGCGTCCAAGCCGCGCATAGCAGCTCAGCGGCTCTGAGCGCTGGAGGCCGTGTCTCGCGCTTCCCTCTAACAGGGAGCGTGCCTGCACCGGCCAGCGCGGGTGCGCGCTCTGCTAGAGGGAAGCGCAAGACGCGGCCGCGGCTCGCGCATGCGCCGATGGAACGGGGCTGAGGTAAGGTTTGTGGGCCTCCTGGGGGGTTCTGATCGGTCCGGTAATCTTATAGATTCCCGGGCCGATCCCCCCTGGGTTTCAAGCCACTTTAACACTTTAATGCCAGACCTGTAATGACAATTCTGCATAAAAATATAAAAAGTCAAAAAAAGTTTCTAAAAGTGTTTGTTTACAGCCAGGAAAGGTCACACAATGATTTGAGCAAAAACAACAAAAACAAAATGAAAAATGTCAAACACGCTGTTTAACACAAGCAAATGAAGCCCATTGAAATATATGGGAGATCGACAGTGAAAATACCTGGTGCTCTGGAAGCTAGAGCGCCGGCACTATACGCTGAGCCACCTGTAATAATACATCGGACGCTGTTAGCCATCACCAGATTCGCTTTCATAAATGTGGTTTTGCATACAAGCCCAGCGTTCACCAGACGCTGCCTGCCACTACGAGGCACCACCCGGTGCTATCCCTTCTTGAATAACCCCCTTTGTCTCCAGTTCTCCAGGACTGTGTATATGGTAATTCAAACATTGGGGACCGGGGCTTAGTGCTTAGTAGTGAGTATAGGTCCTCTCTGCAGGCATCCTAGATACTTTAAAAATTTAAAAGCTAATTAACAGCCTGTGGAACCTGTATATTAGGTGCTGTGCTAATGCCCCCAATCTTCAGTTCTGCTTAGAAACCCCCCGGGGGGGATGATGTTCCTCTTGAAAATAAATAGTGTATTATTAGACAATTGTATATACAGTATATGGTAAAAAAGGGGCTTTATTTATATGTAGATCAATGTCTATATCTCAGGGATATATTTTTGTTCCTGAGGGGCCTACATTTTTTTAACTTATAACTTTATATCTTTTTGTATATTTATATGATGTTGGTGACATATTTGTATAATAAGAGGCCGATTCATTAACAGCGGCAGGTAGAGACAGTTGAGCGACTGTAGCGGCATTTTCAGAGCGCCCGCTAGTAGCCGCTGTGCTTGGCCGTTGTTCTGTAGTTGATAGCGACTCAGTCGGTTTGCCGTAATGTTGAATATTGGGTGAGGAGTTTTTGACAGGTTCCGCGCTGTATGGGAGCGCATGATAGCGACTGGTCAGAGCGACCGGCTCCCACCATATTCATTAACAAATCACGCTCAAAAAATTCTCGCACTGTAAAATGCATGTTTAAACCCCAGAGCGCTGGCGGCAATGGGTTAAAAGTAGTTTTTTAACCCCCAAACAACCATATTTTTGGAAACCCAAAAAAACAAGTTTTTAAAATAATTTTGTAATATGAATACATTAATATCAGACCTGTAATATCAATTCTGTACATTTTTTTTTATTATTTTTTTTCACCTTAAAAAAATTATTTAAAATGGCAGAAGTGGTCACAGAATTTTTCACATTTAAAAAAAAAAAAAAAAAAAAAATAATTATTTATGAATATTTAAAGATTGTTCCATTGAAATGCATTGGAGAGCGCCATGTAGCGAGAGGTCATACCTGTCGCTGTTCAAGGTCGCTCGCTGGGGCTGTGGGCTGAGGCTGGAATAATGATGAATGAGTGACTATATGGCGCTATCTCAGTCGCTAAGCAGGATTGGCTTGATAAATGTGTGATTGTGGTGGGGAGCCGGCGTTCTCGTGGCGGTGCCTGTCATTACCGGCCACTCACCAGTCGCTACCTGTCGCTATCCCTTCATAAATAAGGGCCTAAGTGTCTCATTTAGATACAGCAGCTCTCGACACATTAGCAAATACATCAAATGAGATACCTCACCAAAACGCTCCTCACTACAAATCTCCCTCCCCAGGGCAATTTAGGTTGCTGCACATAAAAATTCATTTACTTTTTCTAACTCCTGCTGTAGTAGATTTTAGAAACAAAATGGAGGCTCGTGTATTTGAGCAGCCTCCAGTGCTGCTGGACTTTCTGTTACAGTT